>VMBQ01002531.1:108947-129705 GCA_007657795.1 Dreissena rostriformis | reverse complement strand
TATATCTTTGCGAACAGAATTAGAGTATATATCACAGAGCAATATTATTGATTCACTCTGGAAAACATAAATCAATTGTCTTTGTTTAAATTTCGCGCTTATTACAACAAAACAAAAAACATGCGTTTAACATGTATAATAATATGTCAAAAGTATTACATGACTACACGCATGGTATGTAGTCCTATGTTAGAAACAACAAGCTATATTGTACATATCCAGTCCCGTCTCATAAGTTTCATAGCTGACATAAATGTAAAGTCCATATGAATAATATATTAATAGACTTCTTATTGGGCTGTTCCACTTTTAGGGGTACCAAGACGAGGTCATTGTTTTTAAGAACGTATTTTCTCTACCATATGCCGTTAACATTAATTATACATCACACAGATAATACAAGTGAAACCTACAATGTATTCAGAAACTGTTTTAGTGTAACCAGTATCAAAGAGGGTGGTAATGTATGAATATGATTTATTAGTATAGCTTAATTTTTGAACGATTCTTTTGAAATGCGAGACATGTGTGGGTTACTTTTTTTCTTTTCGAGCAAATAAACTCATTGTTGTTGAGAAAAATAAAACTGACAGGCGTTTATGATATGCAGTACTTAAAAGCACCACTTTAGAAGTCAATGTAAAATATTATATAAATACTATATTGTACTGGTTTGCAACCATGTCCGGCACATACAACAATGTATAAACAATTTCATGAACGTTTATCTTCGGCCAAACGTTTTAACAGTATACAAGCAATTCAGCGTTTGCTTCATGAATGCGTCTGTGGTTTTAGCTGTCTACAGAGTTTACAAGTGCAAGAAACTAATGTAACCACTTATGTAATGCTTTATGACTAACAAAAAACAACACCATAACAGCGAGGTAATAGGATGAACATAAATACTATTTAAAATCATAGTTTAATTGTTATAGGGGGGCTGACAAATGTTTAATATACGATACGTAACAAACAAGCAAAACCAACTTTTAAGAACTCTCACATGTGTTGTCATCCAGTATCCGCACACGAATTCAAATAGATTAAGAGGACTGTTGCTATAATATGTCCAGAAAAAGATAAATTGTTGACAGTTGATCAAAACAAATAGAGTCCATTATGATTTGGAATTACTTGTCAGTCCTATGTCTCATGAATTAACTCAAATACTAGTTGAAGCTGACAAGCTTTTTTAAAACTTCCTATCCAATGATGTTTCTGCAGGTTTAGTATCCCCATATCTAGTATCTATCAAATTTGGCAAAAGATATGTACGTTAAAAAATTTCCTTTCAGACATTTGGACCTTATTTTGCATTTTACATTACCACGGTGTATCATAAAATTACGATACAATCAACTGTTTTAAAACTTCTTTTAATCACACCAACCTCAATCGACAGAACATATGCGTGTAGAAAAAATTCCAACCTTATTATTATCTATAGACAAAATATCGGTCCTTATTTATTATCTAGCAAAAATACGACTATATATTTATTATTGAATTGCACTAAATAACATGTTTTTATTGTTAACATAGATTTTGTGAAACACACGAAATAGAGACTGATAAAAAGTTAACACAAGTTAATAGATACAATCAATGTTTTATGGTGTAACATAAACCTATCGTTCAAGATAGTTGATACACTTTAAAACGGAAATATTCTGCACATATGGTAAGCTGTTTAGAATAGAACAAAACTATGTTACGTGTAAAGATTTCCGAAAACCTGTATCGGCCTTTATGCCTTATGTATGTTTATTGACAGTCGTCATGTCATGTTATTTTTTCGGCTCCATATATTTTATAACGCTTTAATAGTTATCACACAACACTCTGAAATAATTAATAATATGTAGATGTTTATATGAATCTCGAACTTGCGTTCACAAATAAATATTGATCATCCACACATGTTCGTAAATTGATCTTCCGCTCTAATTATGTACAGGGAAGATTATGGTACTGTGGTGTTTTGGTCGTATCGCAAGATTTTATTCTGTTAAGTTGTATTCCACAAACCCGCAGGTATATTGTTAAGCGATGGCGGACAATTAACGACTGCGTTACAATACACCGTAACATCATACTAATATCGTAGTAAATGTTTTATACTACTAACACTCAAAACAAAACGGAAATACTCATTAACACGACGATTTTATTGAAAACGGTACATTTACACAAAAGAAATACAAATCGCATGTTTTAAAACGAATACATTTCATGACGTTCATAATTTAAATATATATTAAGCGTATATACAATATAATTGGGTTTCGTAATGTTCAGAATATAAAAGATACGTATCACATAAAAGTAGTCTGCTTTCCCAGCCGTTGAATACGGAAACGGGATTTTTCATTGTGAAATGCACAATTCCTATAGGTTAAGTAGCTTGTATTATATATTGGTCCGAATATTTTTAAATGCAAGAAGCTTTACAATTCTCATAGCGATTAATTTGGATTTACTGAAGACAGCTTTACAGGTGATAAGTAATTCCTAAGCGGCATTAATTAGTTTGATACTCCACCTTACTACAGGAGCAGATAATGAATAGTTGTCTTGTTCGTAACTCGGTGGTATGCGCTGTCTGTTTTGGATAGGCTCTAGCGTTGATTTCCTGTTTTCTATCTGATCAAAAAAACTCCTCTTTTATTAACATTTGCAAAGAATTCGGCTTGTCGAATCATTGTCATTGAAAGGTAATGCTAAGTGAAATAATACATTAGACCGGAAACATGTAATGATTTCATGAACATCTAAATGCGATGCCATGATACTGAACGTGTTTTGTATCAGCCTGTTGCATGTTTTTTTACTAATAATTAATCTCCTTGCCCAATGGGGCTTGATGACCTAATACTTTACCTAGGGTGTCGACTTATTACAGTTGTCAATGTAATTATATGTTAAAAGACACGAATGTAGAGAACATATAAATGAAACTAACTATGCAGAGAACTACATGATTTGATTTTGCATGCGATTGTGCATGCAATGTTTTGTAGTTCAAAGAAGTATATGATAAGAACATTACTTTTTTAATTGTACATTTTCAACATTTCACGATAACAATACATATAGTTAGCGTGTAATTTTTAATTTTGCAATAAGTTTTAAAACCTCTAGATTCAAAGAAATGTGAATGTTTAGCAATACAAAAACATTTCATAATATTTAAAAAGTATATATTATGGGGTTTTGAGCTCCTTAAATACTGATTGAACCCCGAATACGTTGCATTGAACGCCCCATGGTGGGGACCCCAGTTGTCTTCATGTGTGTGTATTTGCTCTGTATGTGTCTATATTGTCCAGTACATTTAGTGTGTGTCTCCGTTTTGTAATTGGTAAATTGTCATAAATAAAACGACACATGCTATAATACGGTTTTTCACATGCTGGTAATAAAGAAGTTCCACTGGGTTTCCATTTACATACACAAGAAACAGAAGATCAAATAAGACAATAATACAAAAAGTATAAAGCAACAATGGTTCTGTTAAAATAAACAGTTAAATCGTATAACGTTCACATGTGTGTCGATTCTCATTCGGGCAGACGGTTAACTACCATTGTCAATTTCATGGGTTTGGCAAAAGTGCCATTTGGTTATCAATTCGCGAAGGTTTGGGCATTATGTTTTGTCATTTGCGAGTTCTGCAAAGTGCATTATCATGTCCGTGCCGCTTTTGCACACCAATCTCGAAACATTTTACTAATAAAAGCACTGTCACAGTTAACCCGAAGGCGGAGGACATCGGTGCTAATAATTTGATTCTCCACTGCATCTTAATTGTTGGTAAAAGTCGTCCCAGATAAACAACACGACCAATTACCTGCTTTTGTAATTTTATTCAGTAACTAAATTCGTATAAATGAAAATATATTAAACCAAAGGTCGTTTAAATTAAGTATACGATATTTGGTACAAAAAAGTACACCGTGTTACATTTCTGATGCAAGTGTGAATGTCCAGGATAAGGTCTTGTTTAGCGTTAACTGTGTGCCTTTATAATAATGCAAATATCATAAATACATATGTGAAATTTGAACTCGCTAGTTTTTCTGACAAAGTCTCGTTTTGTGTGTAGTTGTCTTATGGTCGTGTGTGGTTTTGCAAAGTCAGCGTTATAGTTTAAAGTATAACCTCTTTTTTGTATGTATATGCAATAAGTTCATATGTTTAAATTATTCTTGGTGAGTATAACTGTTCCATAAAAAAAGGTATTGAAAACATAACAACACTGTAACTAAAACTGTCCCTTCCTTCACTATTTTGTACTACCAAAATGTATATGAAATAAACAGTTACGCTAATTACAGAAATTAACAAACTCGTCAAACGCGCATTATTAGCGCAATGTTACTTCGTTTCTATGTCCGTATACTGACATATACAAACATATACATTCGTGTTATATCTTTAAAAAGTTTTTTAAGACAAAAGACTAAAAAGTCTAATATGATGCACATTTCTGAATTCGTGTTGTACTTCTAATTGTTCTTCATCTCGAAATTGGTGAATAAGACAATACGTAATACATCATTTATTATAAGAAAGATATCCTGTGGGTTTTAATTCAATGACACAATATTTCGTTATTGAAACACAAATATAATGAGTCTTTCAGAACATAAAAGATGGTGTTTAAAATATTTATATTTAACATGTTCCAAACATGTATTAGAGCTAAATGTTCCGAATAATATTTCGAGTATAGTTCAATCATATCCCCAATCAGCCTCGGGACGAAAAACGAGCAATTTATTTATTTAAAACAGAAATATACGCACCAAAGGCACACATGTGTAACTAAGTGTACAGCTTATTCAAACACACACACATAAAAACCATATGAAAGAAATTCGAAATTAATGGACTTACTTGTATATATCTTCAGTATTTTATTGTATATCATTACCTTTAAGAACATCACTATAAACAGTAATTGGGATACACCATTAACCATTTGATGAAGCATTATACTAAATCATTAAATTACTATTTCTTTATTTTATGTAGTAGAGTTCAAGTTGATCATGAAAATCTGGTGTAATAATGTTTCAGTAATTACGATTTAATATCGATCATATTTTATTAATTTTTTATTTAAAACTATCGTGGCTAAGAGCATACAAATCCAAACCTGCAAATCTCTCGATGTGTGCAAATAGCAAAATAACCTTGCTGCCTTTTTAGTTCTATGTTCTTCCATTCCATAATTCTTTTTTTTTTGCATTTTTGTTTCGTTCAACTTGCGCATTTGCGTGCAGGTTAGACTTGTCCATAAAATGTTTTTTTTTTGTTTATAATTTCGACATTTGCCAAATATCTAATTGTTTTTGCTTTTATAGAACATACAATGGAAATGTCGACAATTTCATTCGGATATATATTTCGAACAACACAAATGCTAAGATAACAGAACGAGTTAGAACCGTCGTTAAAGCTTAATGAACGTCTTGGAGTTCTTAGTAAACACATGTCTCTTAATATTCTACCCAGATTTGAAGGTGTCATGAAAAGTAACCGATGATTTACTTGATTAAAAATATATTTGTGGATTGTTATTATATTTTGTCTAGACTGAAACAAATGGTATTGAAATCAAATGTCTTTTTATCGAGAAAATATAATCTTTTCTGTTGATTTTTTTATATTACTACAATAATTAGATTACGATTAGAACAAGTAAACTCCTGTGTCTGAGGTTTCAGTTTGCAATATTTAATAACATTATCTGACACTGTCGCACTTATCATACAAAAGGTATTTTTATTTTATGCTGTTTTTTTTCATAGCATTTTACCATATGCATTTATTTGTGTTAATTCTTCTTGACACAAGCATGAGTGTTGTGTAACAGACAAAATGTGATACACTATAAAACTTATCAGAATAAATATAGCAATTAGTCACAATTATGAAGAATACTGGGACGCGTAATGATACCGATTGCTACATAATTTGCTCCCGGAAGTTTACAGATCGTACTCTAAGGTTGTGATTATATTGGAGATCATGCTGAAGTGCTGCAAAATTGTTATCAATTAGGTTCTGAAATGTTGCCGACCTAAGACCCGGGATGTAAACTATATATGTGTGATCGATTGCTATTAGGCGATTTTGTATCAGGGTTTAGACGTATACCAGCCTACTTATTGATGGATTGATATTGGTATTGACGATTTGCAGGACCACACACAAGCGGGATGTGGTTATGATTTACTTAATTTGTGTGAAATATATATATGTTTTTATAAATTTTACAACAGTCGAAAAACGAAGGCTCTAACTCGCGGGGACCGACAAGAAAAAGTCTTGCCATCCGAAATTTGAGCCAAACGAGTTCCTATTCATTGCGTTTACTAAAAAACAGTCCGCAACGGATTATCATCTCATGTGGAAGAATATTCATTCGCCTAAACTCAATATTATTGTTTGCTTATGAATTAATAAAAACCAAATAATAACTAAAAAGTTATATTAACAAGTATGTAAAAACAGTTACACTTACATCAAACAAATATAGAAACATAAATGTATATTAGATCAGCTTGTTTTTACGAAGCACATTTATGGGTACATGTTAACAAAACTGCACTAAGATTCAAAACATGCATAAACACTTTATATACAGCACACACATATTACACAACAATATTGATTATTCGTTAGTTTTTTGGAATAATAACTGATTTCAGTTTATGTGGTATTGATAAATTGTCGTCGATATACGAATTTTAAAATTGCATCCAGACGATTTTGAACATGCTGTGAGTCTTTGCACTGTCCTAGAACAACCTGCATTATATCTACCGCGTCATTGATTACTTTATACCAAATTACAACTTTGACTTAAATCGTTGTATAAACTATATAATTTAAACATTCGTGTTTGAATATATGAAATAATTTGGGAAATGTTCATTTGTGTAAACTATTATCTGTAACTATCGTGTGAACTATTTTAACACTTAAACTATTTTAGAAATACGAGTAGTTAAATACTAAATGCATACCTATCTCCCTTCATATTTAATTATAGTGACAGCAATATCATAGGCTATACAAAAACAACCATATATTTATGCAGGAAATTGAACAATCACGTTATGCAAAAGAAGTCAGTAATATACAGATATGAAATGTATAATGTTAGTAATAATCATGCTACTCAAAACTCAACTAACACTAATCACATTGCATACAGATTACAGCGTGTTAATTGCGCATGTAAATTACATTAACAGATTAACAAATTGATTTCATTACGTTAAACATTTTCGGATTAAAATCAAATGTAGAAATATTGAAAAACAATTTACACAAACTGTTAGATCTGACTTCCTGTTATAATGGATATTAGAAATGTGAGCAGATACGAAGAAAAAGAGACTACAAACATTAATACCTCACCAAGTACATTGCGATGTTATAGCTATTTTACGGTATGAAATCACTTATTTATTAATTGGATTCTTGTCTGGACTAAACTTGGACTTAAATTTTATGAGTTGAAAGTGCAATTGCAATATGAGCAGCACATTAGTTTNATATTTATGCAGGAAATTGAACAATCACGTTATGCAAAAGAAGTCAGTAATATATAGATATGAAATGTATAATGTTAGTAATAATCATGCTACTCAAATCTCAACTAACACTAATCACATTGCATACAGATTACAGCGTGTGTCTATTTTGTGCAGGTTATCAAATGGGCAAACGTTTTGGCAGAATACGAAACAGACAGAGCAAACATTAACACAAACGATTACAATTTGGGGCACCGCATCTGTACAGCTCGAACACAAATAATATAAAGTATAAATCAAATTAAACAACCGAAAACATGATAATTTATATTACCACTCGCCTTATCAAGGAGTGTACTTAAACGGTGGATGAGAAAGTATAACCTTTCTAAGTCACAATTACAAAAAAAGTCGATGAACGAACATATAAATTGCAATTTAACTTAAGTCGGTTTGGATTACAACGAACGAAAACGGTTGATTAGCTACTGTAAACCCAAAGTGTCTTTATTAAAGAACCAATAACTCAATCAAATTGGATCATTGTAAGCGTAGAAAATATGCAATTTTAAAACATAAAGTCTTATAAACTGTGTCCATGTTGAGCTAAACATAACGTTATCTGATTTATTGCATGTTACGTTTGATAGATGTTAAATAGGATTGGATAATTATCTATGAATACTGTTTCAGTCTATCGCTGCTCGCTGAATTCAGGTCTTCTGTTGTTTGGATATTAAGAGTACATTATGGGGTTCAGACGTTGAGATAGATACTCCATAATTCAACAAGATAAAACGATAAACACGCAAGATATGTATTGCAAGGTAATGAATAGCATAATTAAATACTATTGTTTATATCGGATTGATTTTTCATTCTGCTTGGATTGGGGACTTTAGAAAGAACATTGATTTTAAAATTCTATATAGCCGTATTAACAGAAATGGAGTATACTTCACACAGCAATATCATTTATCAACTTTGCAAAAGTAAATGTCTATGTTTTAACAGCACATCTGTTACATCAAAGGATGCTTTAACTCTTTGAGTAAAATATGTTGAAAGTAATACACGCCTACACGCATTACCGCATGAAGTGGTATGTGAGAAACCGCATACAGTATTTTTCAAGCGTCTCAAAAGGTTCATATATGAAGTAAATAATAAGGTCATATAAATAATAAATGTATCGACTTTTAATTGACATGTAACACTATTAAGGCTATCAATACGAGGTGACTGTATTATTTAACGAGGATTTGTACATTGTTATCGGTCAATGTTCGGTTACGTGAATACATTATTAACTTTACCATAGACGTTTAACATGAATTATACATCATGCAGCTAATACGAGTAAAACCTACAATTTATTCAGTAACTGGTTTAAAGTAAACGATACCAAAAAGCGTGGATATGTATGAACATGATTATTATTTGTATAGCTAGATATTTAAACGATTCCTTTAAAATCCGAGGCATTAACGGTTACCTTGTGTTTATCTTTTCTAGAGAATAAACTCGTCTGATTAAATATTTACTTTGTATGCGGGCTAAATCAATCATTATTGCGGAGAAAAATTGACAGAAAAATAAAACTGACCGGTGTTCATGACATGCAGTATTAAAATGCTTTACTTTAAAGCTCAATGTGAATGATGATACTTTAAAAGTTTGAGTATTTTTTATCCATTTCAGTCACCTCCAACTAATTATATACAATTATATTAACGTTCAATGTCGACAAATGTTTTATTATGATATAGACGCAATTCAGCGTGTTCGTGATAAATACATGAATATTTCTAGCTGTCTACACAGTTAACAAGTGCAAGAAACTACTGTTACCACTAATATTTGATTTATGAATAACAAAACACAACACCAGAAAAGCAAGGTAATAGGATGGATATAAATTATATGTTAAACTATATTCAAATGGTTAAATCGCAGCCAAATGTGTAATATACGACTCGTACACATCAAGCACAACCAAGCTGTCACATCTGTTGTCAACATGTTTCGGTAGGATAACTCAATCCGATTTCGAGGTATGTAGCTATAATATGTGCAGACAAATATAAAGTGTAGACTGTCAATCGAACGAAAAGCTTCCATTACGATCTGGAATAACTATTGGGTCCTAGATCACGAGAATTAACTCAAATACTACTTGAAGCTGACAAGCTTGGTTAAACTTCCTATCCAATTATGTTTCTGCAGTTTAAGTATTCTCATATCTAGTATCTGTAAATTTTGGCAAGATATATGTCCGTTATTATTATTCCTTTCAGATATTTTACCAAGCTATGTGAGCATTTATTGTGCATTTTACATGACAACAATGTGTCATAACATAAAAATACAGTTTAATGTTAAAAAACTTATTAAAATCACACCAACCTTCACCGGAAGAACATATGCGTATAAAATACCGGTTCTTAATATTATATAGATAAAAAAAATCCGGTCTTTATTTATAATCTGGAAAAAATTCAAATATGTATTCATAATAGAAATACACTTAATAAGTTGTATTGTTAGAATAGATGTTGTAAAACACACAAAATGAACAATGATCAAAGTAAACAAAATGAAATTCATTCAATTTATATTGAATTGTGTAACACATACATTTATCTTTCAAAAGAGTTGATACAATTTGAAACTTAATTGTTCTGCACATTTAGTAAGCTGTTGAAAATAGAACAGAACCATGTGACGTGTAAACATTTCTGAAATTCTGTGTCGGCTTATATGCCTTATGTCTATTTATTTAGAGTTGTCATGTCATGTTATATTTTGGCACCGTATATTTTTATAAAGTTTTTATAGTTATCACAGAACCCACTGAAATAATTAATAAACTGTAAAAGTTTATAAGATAATCTCGAGCTTGCGTTTACAAATAAAAATTGATAATCCGCACATGTTCGTGCATCGACCTACCGCTCTAATTATGTACAGGGAAGATTGCAAGGCTGTGGTGTTTCTTTAGGTCGTATCGCACGATTTTATTAAGTAAGCTTGTATATCACAAACCCGCAGGTATATTGTGAAGCGATGGCGTTACATTACACCGTCACATAATATTAATTCGTATTACAAGTTTAATATACCAACTACATGTAGCAATCAAAACAAATCGGAAATACTCATGAACACAACGATTTTATTGAAAACGGTACATTTACACAAAAGAAATACAAATCACATGTTTTTAAACGAATACATTTCATGACTTTCACAATTTAAACGTATATTGAGAGTATATACAATATAATTGGGTTTCGGAATGTTTAGAATATTAACGATTCATATCACTTAAACGTAGTCTGCTTTCCCAGCCGTTGAATACGGACACGGGATTTCTCATCGTGAAATGCACAGTTCCTATCAAGTATCTTGTATTACATATTATTCCGAAATTTTGGAAATGCGAGAAGCTTTACAATCCTCCTAGCGATTAATTTGGATTTACAGAAGGCAGCTTAACTAGTGAAAAGTCATTCCAAAGCGGCATTAATAACTTTGATACCCCATCGTACTACAGGAGCAGAGAATGAATAGCTGTCTTGTTCGTCATTCGGTGGCATGCGCTTTTCGAGTAAATAAACTCCTCATTAATTAATTCTATTGCAACTGAGACCGTACTGTAAATCAGATTGCTGGCACTCTTTGAGATTTAACACGAGTAATCAAAAGACAAAATTTAATGAACGAAACGCTTACCTCATAGACAACTTTAATCCCATGCTTATAACAATAAAATAACAACGATATGCACTTTCTTTTTCTGTTCTTCCGTCCATCCATACATCTTACAATTGTATTTTAAACCACACTATTTGTTTGAAATGTTTGTATCGAATGCTAACCATCTGACCAACGATTTCCAAATTTGAATGACTGGTCAGAGCGATTTCTATAATTCTCTCGACGTTTCCAATTATGCTTGATAGACACACAATCCGAAATACGTTTCGGCTTCGTTCGATGTTTTAAAATATATTTTACTGTAAAAAAAACCACCACGTCCGAATTGTTGTCCCTAATAAACAGAGTCTAACTTAAACTGGTTTTATTCGTCACATAAATTACGTCACACGAGATACGTCATGAATTGCGTAATCAATTTATAATAAAAGTACGGAAAGCTGGTTCGGTAATAAATGTTGATGAAGGAGCAAATTAGAAAAATATGTAATGAGACAGAGATGTGCACACGTTGTTGAAGCCATTGGATATTACACAAGATAATAGCCGCTCGAATGGGTGATATTCGTGACCGTTCACATTATTATTATTATTTGACTGAACGATTAGTGTACGATTTTACAAAAAATGACTTTTGCAGTGAAGCTTTTGATTTGTTAAGTTTGATTTTTGTAGGTAAATTTCAATTAAATTTACAGGAAGTTTTGAGTATGTGTTGAATTATAATGAGTTCAAATTTCAACAAAATCCGTTTAAAATAAAGGAGCTGTATTGATTTAAAAACGTGTTGCGGTTAAAAAGTCTCCAAGTTTCTGTGTTATCGGTTGCTATTAGGAGATTAAGTATAAGGGATTAGACGTTTGTCCGCCTTCTTATTGGTAGATTGATATTGATGACTTTCAGGGTAACAAACTACAGGGAGGCCGTTGTGATTAACTTACATTTCGTTAAATTTGTGTTATTATAATTGTAACTACATGTATAGTCAACCCGTTTGCTCGAGCTCGCGGGGACCGACAGGAGACGTTCGAGCCATCCAGAATTGGAGCCAAACGATTTCTTATATAATGTGTTTACTTATATTAGTCTGCAACATATTTGCATCTCAAGTGGACGAATATTCATACTGCTAAACTCCGTATTACTTTCTGCTTAAAAAGTAATACGAATCAAATATACAACTAATATTTTTATTAATCAATATTTATAAACAGTTACACATACTTCAAACAAATATCTCAATGTACATGTAAATTAGATCAGCTCGTTTGTACGAAGCACACTTAAGGGTACACGTAAATAAATGCACTAAGATAAAACAAACATGAATAAGAACTATACAAACATCACCGAAATATTACACAACACTATTCATTCTTACGTTAATTTGAAGAATGACATGATGTCAGTGTGTGTGGTGTTGATGAAGTGTCGATTAGATACGAATTTTTAAATTGCATCCAGACGGCTTTGAAAATGTTGTGAGTGTTCGCACTGTTCTAGAACAGTCAGCATTACATATACCGCTCCCACCGCTGACTTTATACAAAATGACATATTTTACTCATATCATGGTATATACTATATACAATACACATTCGTGTTTGAATATATTACATATTTTGGGAATTTGTCATATGTGTGAATAAGTATCTTTAACTGCTTTAGAAAGACATGTAGTTATATATAAAATGCATACATGTCTCCCTTTATTTTTTATTATATTGATAGCAATAGCATAGGTTATTAAATAACACTCATATATTTTATGCAGGAAATTGAACGACCGCGTTATGCAATAGCATTTAGTAATATACTGATATAAAATGTCTGATGTTGGTAATGACACCATGTTATTCAAATCCTTACATACACTAATCACATTGCTTAGAGATAACAGCGTGTTTATTTTTGTATATGAGTTACATTAACCCTCGGTAATGTTTCGATTAATAACAATAACTGACATTGGAATTAAGAAGGCGTTTTATACTCATGTACGTAAAAAAAATATTGCAATCTTTATAACTCATCGCAAAGAGCAGACGCAGATTTTTTATATATTAACTTTATGTGCATCATGTATGTAAGCATAAAATACAAATAAACACACGCGTTTAAATGTTAACATTCTATTTGCTCATACTATAAATGCATCAAGAGAGATCGTGACTCTTACGAAGACAAGTAAAACAAACATAACAGTTTTATCGTCAATGTACCTGTTTGAGTGCACACTAGTTGTAGTGACCTGTCCATTTTGGAGGCTTACTCTTTTATTATGTACTTTATATGCCCATGGGCTCAGTTTCGTCCGTCCGTTTTTCCGTCCGTCGGATGTTTTATCGTACGTAACTCTTATAAGAATTGCTGCTAAAGGTATTACGCTTTTCAACAAGCATGTGACTAACGAACCTCCAAATTTTAAAATTCTTGGTTCAGATGTTTTCGCAAACACATGAGTTAAAGCCTAAGACAAAATGAAAACATGAATGCTTAAACTTGACGCGTACATAGTACATCGAATACCACAGACACACTTTAAGTTGTATAATGTCATAAAAATCGGAAATCCATGAAAACGATTAGGCGGTATCTTTCTAAAGTAATAGTATACAAAGAAATAGTGCATATCTTTTAAATATATTGAACTATATTCCAATCCCCAATGCTTTGCAATTACCATTCTATGACTGCGAACAAATCTTTAATCATTGACATAGTGATTTGCTGTTGTATGCATTTCATATATCGTTTAATACGTTCTATCTGACGGTAACACAAATAACAAGAATACACTGAAACAGGTTCTGGATGCTCTTGTTCATGTTAAATAATTAAGCTCATACACACATTAGCAAATGTATGTTATTAATTATGTATATAGTAATGTAATATCAGTGTGATTGGTCTGTTACGTACAGCTAATTAAAATACGATGTCAGTATACATATATCTTCCTATTATCCGAGGCGATTAATGCTTGCGAATAAAGGTCGACCCGTTCAGTACGTAGTATGTTACAATGGAAGGAGTCATTCCGTTATATGTTAAAACTTAGCTTTTTCGAAAAAGTAAATGTGTAAAACGACACCGAGTAAATTTAGATGGTGTTACTATTTTAGGGCATGAACTCACTTTTTTTTAAACAGGACTGGACCTGGAATTAACTTGACGCAAATGTGAAGTGCAGCTGCAAGTTACATAGTTATCATTATGATGTTGTCCAGTTTTGGCAGATTATCAAGTAGGAAAATGTTTGGACAAAATAACGCTAAGAAAAACATTAACACCGCGTCCGTACAAAATAAAACATTGTAAAATGTTTGTGTTTTGAATACTTAGTTGAGTCCGTGAAACTCACTGATGAATGTATGCAAAACGCATTTAAATGTATATACTCATTTAAGAAATAAACAAAGTAAACATCAATCACATTAAATGAAAACGTGATAATTCCAATTTCATTTCAACGTATCTATGAATATACGCAAACAGTGATTGACATGTATGTCACCATTACAAACATGTTGAGGTATAAAACAGTTAAATGTGTAGTTTGACCTAAGTTGGTTTCTATTACAACGAAATAAAACGATTGATTAGCTACTGTAAGCACAATGTGTCTCCATTTAAGATTCAATAAATCAATCAAAATAGATTACTGTTAGCGCAGGTAATATGCAATGTTAATACATAAAGTCTCATACACTGTTTTCATGTTGAGTAAGAAAGAACTTGATCTGATGTAATGCATGTTACGTGTAATATATGTTTGCTATAATTGGACACTAACCAAAGAGTGTTTTAGTTTATTCAATGCTCGGTGAACGTATCGAATTAAAAGCAGACTTCTCCTTTGGGATTTTCCTACATTTGTTTGGATATTAAGATGGAATAAAGGGTTTGAGAAGTTAAGATAGATATTCCATAATTCAAACATCGTTAAACAACTTACTATACATGCTATATGTTTGTATTGCAAGAAAAGTCATAGCATAATTTAATACTATCGTTTATTTCGAACTGATTTTGCATTCTGCATATATAGTTGATTATTTTGAATAGCATATTGATTAACAACACTTATATATCTTTATTAATAGTATAAGAGTATACATCACCATCAATATTATTGATCAACTATTAAAGATTTAAATTGAATGTCTATATTGAAACATCGCGCTAATTACAACAAAACATGCGTTAAAAATGTGAGTACAATATGTTGAAAGTCATACATTCATTCACGCATGGTATGTAGTCGTATGTTAAAAACAACAAACTGTATTGTACATATTCGGTCAGGTATCATAATGTTCATATCCGAAATAAATGTTACGTTCAAATGAATAATACATTAATCCACGTCTAATTGGCATACTACACTATACGGGATACCACGTAGAGTTCATTGTCTTTATGAACACATATTTGTATATTGATAACGGTCAATGTTTAGGTACTTCAATAAATTATCTAATTTACCATATTCGGTTAACATGAATTATACATCATGCAGATAATACGCGTGAACTCTACAATTTATTCAGTTAAAGTACTGTTCTATTGTAACCAGTATCAAATAGCGTGGTAATGTATGAATATGACTTATTTGTATAGCTTAATGTTGAAACAATCTTTGGAAATTTGAGGCATGGGCGGTTCACATTTTCTTTCGAGCAAATACACTCATGTGATTGAACATTTACTTTGTATGAAGGTTTATTTTTTTGTAATTCAATCATTGTTGAGGAGAAAAACTGATTAACAAATAAAACTGACGGGCGTTAATGATATACAATACTTAAACATGTATATAGATGTGAAATTATATAAAATACTGTATTGTGTTTGGCATCTATGTCCGGCACCTACAACAATGTATATACAATTTAATTACCGTTTATCTTCGGCAAATTTACAGTATACACATTCAGCGTTTTCTTGATGAATGCATCTGTGTGTTAAGCTGTCTACACCGTTTACAAGTGCAAAAAATTTCTGTTACCACTTATGTATACTGAATGACTTACACAACGAAACACCATAATGAATAGCGAGATAATATGATAAATATAAATGCTATTTTTATTCATATTCTTATGGTTATATTGGTGACAAATGGTTAATATACGACACGTAAAAATAAAGCACAACCACTTTTTAAGAGCTGTCACATATGTCGTCATCAGGTGTCGGTACGATAATCCTAACATATTTCGACGTCTGAAGCTTTCATATGTGCAGAAAAATTTAAAGTGTAAACGGTAAACCGAACAAAAAGGTTCCGTTATGATTTTGGAATAATTATTCAGGCATAGATCACTCAAATACTAGTTTAAGCTGACAAGCTTTTGTAAACTTCCTACCCAATGATGTTTGTGCAGTTGTAGTAGTCCCATATCAAGTATCTGTCAAACTTCGTAAAAGAAATACATATATAATAAGATTTTTTCTTTCAGAAATTTAACCAAGCTATATGGACTTTATTGTGCATTTTATATTACCACAATGTATCATAAAAATAACGATACAATTTACTGTTCTAAAACTTATTTAAATCACACAAACCTCCACCGGAAGAACATATGCGTACACACAAAATGCCTGTCCTTATTATTATCTAGAGAAAACATACCGGTCCTTATTTATTATCTAGTGAAGAATTGCCGGTCCTAATTTATTATCGAGATACACAAGCCGGTCCTTATTTATTATGTAGAGAAAATACGACTATGTATATTATACTTGAATTGCACTCAATTACAGGTTTTATTGTTAACATAGATTTCGTGAAACCCACGAAATGAGCACTGATCAAAAGCTAACACAATGCAATACAAACAATTAATGTTTTATGGTGTAACATATTAATTTATCTTTCAAAATAGTTGATACACTTCAACGCTTAAATAGTCTGCATATTTAGTAAGCTGTTGAATATAGAACAGAACAATGTTACGTGTAAACATTTCCGAAAACTCGTGCCGACCTATATGCCTTATGTCTGTGTATTTCATGTCTAATTTTCGGCACCATATATTTTTATGAAGTTGTAATAGAAATTATACAACACTAAAATAATAAATGAAATGTAAGTGTGTATATGAATCTCGAACTTGCGTTCGCAAAATATTATTTGCGATTGATCATCCACCAATGTTCGGTTACGAACTAGGCGTACATTGACCTACCAATCCTATTATGTATAAGAAAAAATACATGGCTGTGGCGTTTCTTTTGGTCGTATCGTACGATTTTATTCAGTTTTGTTTTATTCCACAAACCCACAGGGACTTTGTAAAGCGATGGCAGCCATTTAACGACTGCGTTACAATACACTGCAACGTCATATGAATTCGTGTTACAATTCTTATATACCCACTTACTATCAAAACAAATCGGAAAAATTCATGATTACAACGATTGAATTGAAAACGGAACATGTACACACACGAAATACAAATCACATGTTTTGAAACAAATACATTTAATGGCGCTCACAATTAAAACGCGTATTGCGCGTTTATACAATAGAATTGGGTTTCGGAATGTTACGAATATTAACGATACATGACACATAAAAGTAGTCTGCTTTCCCAGCGGTTGAGTACGCATGTCTCATTGTTCAACATTCCTATTAATTGAATGTATTATATTTTGTTCCGAAAACTCGGAAATGCGAGAAGCTTTACAATTCATCTAGCAATTAATTTGGATTTACTGAAGGCAGCTTAACAAGTGATTAGTAATTTCAAATCGGCATTAATTACTTTGATACTCCACCTTACTACAGGAGCAGAGAATGAATAGTTTTCTTGTTCGTATTTCGGTGGCATTCGCTATCTGTTTGGGATATGCTTAAGCGTTGATTTCATGTTTTCTATCCGATCAAATAAACTCCTCTTTAATGAACATTTACAAAGAATTCGGCTTGTCGAATCATTGTCATTTCTCTGCTTTGAAGATTAATGCCAGATGAAATAATATAATAGACCGGAGACATCTAATGATTTTACGAAAATATAAATGCGATGCCATGATACGTAACGTGTTTTCTATCAGACTGTTGAAATTGTTCTTACTAAAAGTTAATCCCCTCGACCTATGCGCATGAGGTTTGATGACGTTCTTTACCTAGGGAGTCGACAAATTATATGTGTCTTTGAACATATTTGTTTAAATACTGATTTAGAGACAATATATATGCAATTGATTATGCATATCAAAACATGATTTGATATTCCCTACGATGTTGTGAAACACACGAAATGAACAATGATCAAAGTTAAACACAATGTTAAACATACATTAATTTATCTTTCAGAATAGTTGATACATCTCAAAACGAAAATATTCTGCACATAGTGTCAGCTGTTTAGAATAGAACAGAACCATGTGACATGTAAACATTTCCAAAAACCTGTGCCAGCCTATATGCATTATGTCTGTTTATTGAGGGTCATCATGTCATGTTATATTTTGGCACCATATATATTTTATGAAGTTTTAATTGTAATCACACAACACACTGACATATTGAATAAATTGTAAATGTTTATGTGAATCTAGAACTTGCGTTTACACATGAATATCGATCATCCATACATGTTCGTACAATGACCTACCGGTCTAATTATGTACAGGGAAGATTACATGGCTGTGGCTGTGGTGTTTCTTTGGGTCATATCGCACGATTTTATTCAGTTTAGTTTTTTATTCCTCAAACCAGCGGGGATATTGTTAAGAGATGGCGGACAATTAACGACTGGGTTACAATACACCGTAACATTATATTAATATCGTAATATAATTATTATTTACCTACTTACAATCGAAACAAACCGGAAATACTAATACTAATCAACACAACGATTTTATTGAAAACGGTACATTTACATAGACGGCAAAACAAACATGGTTTGAAACGAATACATTTCATGACTTTCACAGCAGTATTGCAGTTTTATCATACACACCTCTGTGGTCCTTTATTTATGGCAAGGAACCAATATATACCTATATATTAAACCTATATTGAGAGTATATAAACTATAATTTGGTTTCTGATTTTAAGAATATTAACGATACATAACACATAAAAGTAGTCTGCTTTCCCAGCCGTTGAAAAAGGGAAAGGGGATTTTTCATAGTGAAATGCATATTTCCTATGGCTTGAATTTTGTATTGTTTCGAAATTTTGAAAATGCAAGAAGCTGTGCAATTCTCCTAGCGATTTATTTGGATTACTGAAGGCAATATACACGTGATTAGTAATTACAAAGCGGCATTAATTAATTTGATACTCCATCTTACTACAGGAGCAGAGAATGAATAGTTGTCATGTTCGTATTTCGGTGGCATGAGCTATCTGTTGGGGATAGGCTTTAGTGTTGATTTCCTGTTTTTTTTCCGATCAAATAAACTCCTCTTTACCTAACATTTACAAATAATTCGGCTTGTCGGCTCATTGTAATTTCTCTAATTTGAAGAGTAATGCCGGATGAAATAATACACTAGACCGGAAACCACTAACGTTTTCACGAAAATCTGCGATACCATGATACTGAACGTGATTTATATCAGATTGATGCAATTTTTCTTCCTTAGTTCTTAATAGTTAATGTCCTCAATTAATGCGAATGGGACATGATGACGTTATACTTTACGTAGGGAGTCGGCTTATAATATGTGTCTTTGAAAATATTATTTTAAAGACACGGATTTAGAGAACATATAAATGCAACTGATTATGCAGATCAATACATATTTTGATTTTGAACGCGATTTTGCATGCCATGTTTTGTAGTTCAGAGAAGTATATAATACGCATTTTTTTTAAATGTACGTTGTTTTGTGAACATGTCTCCATAACGATACATATAGTTGGCTTGTTTTTTTACATTTTTCAATATGTTTTTGTTGAATAAATATAAATGCAACAATTCAAGTATATCTATAGGGGTTAGGAGCTCCTTAAGCACTGATTAAACCCCACATGGTTTGGATTAAGCGTTGTCTTCATGTGTGTGTATTTGCTTTGTATGTGTTTATATTATCCAGTACATTTAGTTTGTTTTTCCATTTGTTATGTAATTGGTTTCTTGCAATGAATAAGCACACATGCTATAATAAGGTGTTTTCTCCTGCTGGTGCTTCTGAGGTCCCACTGTGTGTTTATTTACGTAAAAACAAAACAGAAGATCAATGTAGAAAATAATAAATAATAGTATAAAGCAACATGTGTTCCGTTTACACTAACAGTTTATTCTTGTAACTTACAAATATGTGTTGGTTCTCATTCGGGCAGATAACAAGCTATAATAGTCAGGATTGGCATAATTGTCATTGTGTTTGCCATATATCCGTCATATCAATGCGTGGATGTTGGCGCATTATGTTTCGTCATTTGTGAGTTCTGATTATTGATTTATCATGCCCGTTCCGCCTGTGCACACCACTCTCGAAAAAAGTTACTT
>VMBQ01002531.1:0-108706 GCA_007657795.1 Dreissena rostriformis | reverse complement strand
GTTATTATAAATGTAACTACATGTATAGTCAAACCCGTTTGCTCGAGCTCGCGGGGACCGACAAGAGACGTTCGAGCCATCCAGAATTGGAGCCAAACGATTTCTTATATAATGTGTTTACTTATATTAGTCTGCAACATATTTGCATCTCAAGTGGACGAATATTCATACTGCTAAACTCCGTATTACTTTCTGCTTAAAAAGTAATACGAATCAAATATACAACTAATATTTTTATTAATCAATATTTATAAACAGTTACACATACTTCAAACAAATATCTCAATGTACATGTAAATTAGATCAGCTCGTTTGTACGAAGCACACTTAAGGGTACACGTAAATAAATGCACTAAGATAAAACAAACATGAATAAGAACTATACAAACATCACCGAAATATTACACAACACTATTCATTCTTACGTTAATTTGAAGAATGACATTATGTCAGTGTGTGTGGTGTTGATGAAGTGTCGCTTAGATACGAATTTTTAAATTGCATCCAGACGGCTTTGAAAATGTTGTGAGTGTTCGCACTGTTCTAGAACAGTCAGCATTATATCTACCGCTCCCACCGCTGACTTTATACAAAATGACATATTTTACTCATATCATGGTATATACTATATACAATACACATTCGTGTTTGAATAAATTACATATTTTGGGAATTTGTCATATGTGTGAATAAGTATCTTTAACTGCTTTAGAAAGACATGTAGTTATATATAAAATGCATACATGTCTCCCTTTATTTTTTATTATATTGATAGCAATAGCATAGGTTATAAAATAACAATCATATATTTTATGCAGGAAATTGAACGACCGCGTTATGCAATAGCATTTAGTAATATACTGATATAAAATGTCTAATGTTGGTAATGACACCATGTTATTCAAATCCTTACCCACACTAATCACATTGCTTAGAGATAACACCGTGTTTATTGTGTATATGAATTACATTAATCCTCGGTAATGTTTCGATTAATAACAATTACTGACATTGGAATTAAGAAGCCGTTTTCTACTCATGTACGTAAAAACATATTGCAATCTTTATAACTCATCGCAAAAAGAGCAGACGCAGATTTTTTATATATTAACTTTATGTGCATCATGTATGTAAGTATAAAATACAAATAAACACACGCGTTTAAATTGTAACATTCTATTTGCTCATACTATAAATACATCAAGAGAGATCGTGACTCTTACGAAGACAAGTAAAACAAACATAACAGTTGTATCGTTAATGTATCTGTTTGAGTGCACACTAGTTTTAGTGACCTGTCCGTTTTGGGGGCTTACTCTTTTATTATGTACTCTATATGCCCATGGGAGCATATTGATTTGCTCAGTTTCGTCAATCCGTTTTTCCGTCCGTCGAATATGTTATCGTACGTAACTCTTATAAGAATTGCTGCTAAAGGTATTAAGCTTTTCAACATGCATGTGAACTAACGAACCTCCAAATTGTAAAATTCCTGGTTCAGATGTTTTCGCAAAAACATGAGTTAAAGCCTAAGACAAAATGAAAACATGAATGCTAAAACTTGACGCGTACATCGTACATCGAATACCACAGACACACTTTAAGTTGTCTTATGTCATAACAATCGGAAATCCATGAAAACGATTAGGCGGTAGCTTTCTAAATTAATAGTATGCAAAGAAATAGTGCATATCTATACAATATATTGAACTATATTTCAATCCCCAATGCTTTGCAATTACCATTCTATGACTGCGAACAAATCTTTAAACATTGAAATAGTGATTTGCTGTTGTATGCATTTCATATATCGTTTAATACGTTCTATCTGACGGTTACACAAATAACAAAAATACACTGATACAGGTTCTTGATGTTCTTGTTCATGTTAAACAATTGAGCTCATACACACATTAGCAAATGTATGTTATTTATTATGTATATGTTTATGTATTATCAGGGTTATTGGTCTGTTACGTACAGCTATTTAAATTACGTTCAGTACGTAGTATGTTACAATGGAAGGGGTCATTCCGTTAAATGTTAAAACCAGGCTTTTTTGAAAAAGTAAATGTGTAAAACGACACCGAGTTAATTTAGATGGTGTAACTATTTTAAGGCATGAACTCACTTTTTTTTTAAACAGGACTGGACCTGGAATTAAATTGACGCAAATGTGAAGTGCAGCTGCAAGTTACATAGTAATCATTGTGATGTTGTCCAGTTTTGGCAGATTATCAAATAGGAACATGTTTGGACAAAATAACGCTAAGAATTACATTTACACCGCGTCCGTACAAAATAAAACATTGTCAAATGTTTGTGTTTTGAACACTTAGTTGAGTCCATTAAACTCACCCATGAATGTATGCAAAACGCATTTAAATGTATAAACCCCTTTAAGTAATAAACAAAGTAAACATCGATCACATTAAATGAAAACGTGATAATTCCAATTTCCTTTCAACGTATCCATGAATATTGGCAAACAGTGGTTGACATCTATGTCACCATTACAAACCTGTCGAGGTAGAAAACAGTTAAATTTGTAGTTTGACCTAAGTTGGTTTCTATTACAACGAAATAAAACGATTGACTAGCTACTGTAAGCTCAATGTGTGTCCATTTAAGATTCAATAAATCAATCAAAATAGATTACTGTTAGCGCATGTCATATGCAAGGTTAATACATAAAGTCCCATACACTGTTTTCATGTTAAGTAAGAAAGAACTTGATCTGATGTAATGCATGTTACGTGGAATATATGTTTGCTATAATTGAACACTAACCAAAGAGTGTTTCAGTTTATTCAATGCTCGGTGAATGTATTGAATTAAGAGGAGACTTCTCCTTTGGGATTTTCCAACATTTGTTTGGATATTAAGATGGAATTAAGGGTTTGAGAAGTTGAGATAGATATTCCATAATTCAAACATCGTTAAACAACTTACTATACATGCTATATGTTTGTATTGCAAGAAAATTAATAGCATAATTAAATACTATCGTTTATTTCGAACTGATTTTGCATTCTGCATATATAGTTGATGATTTTGAATAGCATATTGATTTACAACACGTATATAGCTTTATTAATAGTATAAGAGTATACATCACACAGCAATATTATTGATCAACTATTAAACATTTAAATTGAATTTCTATGTTTAAAAATCGCGCTCATTACAACAAAACATGCGTTAAAAATGTGAGTAAAATATGTTGAAAGTCATACAGTCACTCACGCATGGTATGTAGTCGTATGTTAAAAACAACAAACTGTTTTGTACATATTCGGTCACGTATCATAAGGTACATATCCGAAATAAATGTTACGTTCAAATGAATAATACATTAATCCACGTCTAATTGGCATACTACACTATACGGGATACCACGACGAGTTCATTGTCTTTATGAACACATATTTGTATATTGATAACGGTCAATGTTTAGGTACTTCAATGCATTATCTAATTAACCATATTCGGTTAACATGAATTATACATCATGCAGATAATACGCGTGAATTTATTCAGTAACAATACTGTTCTATTGTAACCAGTATCAAATAGCGTGGTAATGTATGAATATGAATTATTTGTATAGCTTAATGTTGAAACAATCTTTGGAAATCCGAGGCATGGGTGGTTAACATTTGTCTTTTCGAGCACAGAAGGCAAAACAAAACATTGTTTGAAACGAATACATTTCATGACTTTCACAATTCAAACGCATATTGAGAGTATATAAACTATAATTTGGTTTCTAATTTTAAGAATATTAACGATACATAACACATACAGGTAGTCTGCTTTCCCAGCCGTTGAAAAGGGAAACGGGATTTTTCATAGTGAAATGCATATTTCCTATGGCTTGAATTTTATATTGTTTCGTAATTTTGAAAATGCAAGAAGCTGTACAATTCTCCTAGCGATTTATTTGGATTACTGAAGGCAAGCTACAAGTGATAAGTCATTACAAAGCGGCATTAATTAATTTGATACTCCACCTTACTACGAGAACAGTGAATGAATAGTTTTCTTGTTCTTTATTCGGTGGCATGCGCTGTCTGTTGGGGAAGTATATAATACGCAAATTATTATTTTTTAAATGTACGTTGTTTTTTTAACATGTCTCCATAACGATACATATAGTTGTCTTGTGATTTTACATTTTTCAATATGTTTTTGTTGAATAAATATTAATGCAACAATTCAAGTATATTTATAGGGGTATGGAGCTCCTTAAGCACTGATTAAACCCCCACATGCTTTGGATCAAACGTTGTCTTCATGTGTGTGTATTTGATCTGTATGTGTTTATATTGCCCAGTACATTAAGTTTGTATCTCCATTTGTTGTGTAATTGGTTTCTTGCAGTGAATAAGCACACATGCTATAATAAGGTGTTTTCTCCTGCTGGTGTTTCTGAGGTCCCACTGTGTGTTTATTTACGTAAACACAAAACAGAAGATCAATGTAGAAAATAATAAATAATAGTATAAAGCAACATGTGTTTCGTTTACACTAACAGTTTATTCTTGTAACTTACAAATATGTGTTGGTTCTCATTCGGGCAGATAATAAGCTATAATAGTCAATTTCACGGGATTGGCATAATTGTCATTGTGTTTGCCATATATCAGTCATATCAATGCGTGGATGTTGGCGCATTATGTTTCGTCATTTGTGAGTTCTGATTATTGATTTATCATGCCCGTTCCGCCTGTGCACACCACTCTCGAAAAAAGTTACTTATGAAAGCGCTGTGTACCGTTAACCCGAAGGCGGAGAAAATCGGTGGGAGGAATTTGATTTTCCGCTGAATCGCAAATGTTGATAAAACGGCCTAGATAAACAACAAGACCAAGAACCTGCTTCTGCAGTTATTCAGTTGCTAAATTTGTATAATTGAAAACATATTCAACCAAAAGGCTGGTATAATTAAGATATTGATATTTGATGAAAAATGACACCGTATATCTTTTCTAATGAAAGTTGGAATGTCCAGGATTAGTTCTTGTTTAGCGTTTACTGTTTGCCTTTTTTAAATGCAAATATCAGCAATAAATCTGTGAAAGTTGAACTCGCTTGTTTTAATGACAACGTATAGTTGTGTTCGTAATTGTCGTATGGCCGTGTGTGGTTTTGCAAAGTTAGCATTATATTATAAACTATAACCACTTCTGTGTCTATATATGCAATACTTCCATGCGTTTTTATTTATTCTTGGTTGGAACGAGTGTTCCAGGAAAAAAACAAAAGAGGTGTTGACAAAATAACAACACTGTCATTCAACCTGTTACTTCTTTCATTGTTTTGCAATAACAAATGTGTATCAAATAAACAGTTAAGCTCAGTTACGGAAATAAACAAACAGGTCAAAAGCGCAACGTCCCTTTGTGTCTATGTTCGTATTCAGTCGAATTAGTCATTCTTAATATATCTTTAATATTTTTTTCAAACACAGACAAAGTCTAAAATAATGCATATTACTGAATTCGTTTTATAATCCTTATGTATCTTAATCGCTAAATGGATGTATAAAACAACACATCATAACTCATTTAGAATCACAGAGTTTGCATGCAGGGTGGAGTTCAATGACCGTACAATTTGTCTCCCCATGCCTTATTGTTTTAGTACTCCTATATATTTAAAGCTGTTTAAAAGTTACTCATAACATGTATGGAACAAAATGCCAAAATATTTCATTTTGAAGCCAACAAATTCTGTGCTTTTAGAACATGAAAGATAGTGTTTAAAAACAATTGTTCCAAATATGTATTAGAGCTAAATGATTCGAATTACATTTCGATTACAGTTCAATCATTTTATCCAACAGCCCCGAATCGATGGGATACGTTCTGTTTATCTCAAATCTTAACATACTGACAACTTAAACTTGAAAGCATTATGAGTGGTAAAATAATGTTATCTCTCAAAATACAGTTAACGTGTCATGCGATATTTTCATAATTAGTTACATTTGCAATATCAACGGGTATTCATTCAGAATACAGAATTAAAAAAGAATGCCCTCGTGTTATGTTATTAGCTTTACTACGAAAAACAAATATCTAAACAAATAAAACAAATATTAAAAATAATACTAAGTTTAACAGTATTACATCTTTTGTCCTTTATTAATGACAAGGATCCGATTGACAAACATCGAGGCACTAAAACATGCACTATGCATGACACACATGTTCTCAACAAGCACACACACATGAATTAAATGGGACCACCCCATTGGAACAGTCAATGCAAAGAATTGGGGGTTTACACATATTTCAAGATGCTCTTTATCTTATGGTAAAATTATTCACAAAACGTTGAAGTGTAAATACAAATTAATCTTATAGGATAACAATTCAAATTGAAGAGCAATGAAGTAGAATACATGTCAATGTATATACCATTTAACCACTCAATTGTTGTATAAAAAAAATGTATTCAGGAATGTAACTTTCTGAGGAACGACGAAAAAGATAAACGATATAAAACTGTATCTGGTCTTTTAACAATAAAAAGCTTCAGAGACACAGTATCCTATAATATATAATATTGAGATACCCCCTGCATTTTACTGATAAATCGCGTATAAGGCCAAATCGTATGGCTTGATTGTGCATATTCAGTTTAAGCTATATACAATTATACATGTACTTTTGATTTCAGGAATTAAATAGTGTGCAGCCAATAACAATTTAAATATTAGAATATTACTAAAAACGATAGATTCATTTTGATAAGCATTTACAACCGAAATATAGACACAAGAGACTTGCATTTATCACTTAGTGTAAAATGTATTCGTTGGTAACGTAATACAATCCCACTTTGGGCTTCTCCCCGTTACGTCATACTTTGTATCCGTAATCAGCGCTAACGCTACGTGTTTTCCATACAAAAAATTACAGAAAAGCACACACATACAAAACAAAACAAAAATGTTCAATATGAAAGAAATTCGAAATTAATATACTATCTTTTATATATGTTGAGTATTAAAGTTCATATACTTAAATTAACGAACATAACTATAAAACTATGCTCAAGATAAACCATTAAGCATTCCATGACACATGATACTAAAACATTAAATTACAATTTACTATTTCATGTAGAGAATTAGCCAATCACGTTCATCATGAAAACCTGGTTTAATAAGGTTTTGATATTAACAATTTTATATAAATCATAATTTATACTATTTACAACTGTCTTTGCTAAGAGCATATAATTACAAAACCTCAAATCTTTCAATGTCTGCAAATAACAAATAAGTTGCTGTCGTGAAAGTTCCATGTTCATACATAATTTCCAAAAAAATCATTAATGCTTCGCGTACCTTGCATATTTGCGTGTGGGTTAAAATTCCCCACGAAACGCTTTGCTTGTTTATATTGTCGATACATACATTGTCTCAATACCCAATAATTTTTGCGGTTATAAAACATGCGACGGAAATGTCAACAATTGCATTCGGATATATATTTTGAACAACACAAATGCCAGGATAATAGTCAAAACTTGTTCGTCGCTGAAGTTAAATGAACGTTTTGTTAAAAAAAAGCTCTTGTATTGTTTAGTAAACACATGTCTGTTAATTTTCTACCCACATGTGCCGCCGTTCAGAAAAGTAACTGATTATTTTCTTGATTGAAACACTATATTTTGAGTTTTATTATATGTATCTAGACTAAAACAAATGGAATTGAGATCACATTTAATTTTACCTAAAATATTATCTGTTCCGTTGAAAAAAAAGGTTATATTATTATAAGTATAAGATTACGGTAAGAACAAGTCGACGGGTTTCATTTTACAATATTTTATCACATTCTCGCTGACAATGTCGAACGAATCCTACAAAAGTTAGATTATGATATGTTTTTTTTTCGTTTACCAAATGCTTTTTTGTGTTAATTATCCCAGTTTATGCATCTGGGAACATGCATGGGTGTTGTGTAACATACAATTGTGATACACAATGTAAATAATCAGAAAAAATATAGCATCTGGTCACACTTATGAAGACTTCTTAGAAGCGCAATGATACCGATCGCTACATAATTTACTCCCGAAAGATTACATACGTGTTCTAATGTTGCTGTTATATTGCAAATCATGCTAAAGAGCTAATGAACTGTTGTCAAGTGAGTGCTGAAATCTTGCCGACATAACCCTGGGATGTAAACTATATATGTGTTATCGCTTGCTATAAGGAGAGTATGTATTAGGGATTAGACGTATGCCCGTCTACAAGTGATGGATTGATATAGGTATTGATGACTTTCATGGCCACACACTAATGGAAAGTGGTGGTTATTGACTTAAATATCGTTAACTATATTTAACATTTATTTTTACCAGTTTGTTCTTTCCGATATAGGTTAACAAGTCTGCCGAACTCGAGTTTTGTATATAGCAAGTTTTATATAGTTTTGGTAGATTGCAACTGACTTGCATCATGATACGTATCAAGTTATGCTAGTACTTTTACTATGTTAAATTTAAGTGAACAGACGAACTCGCATCCGCTGTCGTTCTCTAATAGCTCGGGAATTCCATCTCCTACTTAGCGTTCCCTCTTCTGACAATCGGTTACTGCAGCGACGATACAACATCTTTCATTGCACTATCTACATACATGTCTAGTCTTAAGTGATACCGAACTCTTCAACTCGTCACTTTCGTGCAGCTTTCTTCTCTTGATAATGAAGAAGCCTTGCCGAGTCAATATCGTTTAATAACAGAATTTTCCGAACGATTGTCAATGGTTATTTTTATTTGAATTTAACAGGGTATTTTAACAAAATGTTATAAATACACGTATTAGCAAAATAATTAATGACATGCGTTATTTACGTCTATTTATGTTAGTGATTTCGATTTAAGTATACAATTGTTGACTCTTCAGTTATTTCGCTATGTTGAATATAATATAAGCATTTGTGTTTGAATGTATGACATTTTTTGGGAAATTTCCATTTGAGTGAACCAGTACCTTTGACTTTATAAGAACGATTGGTAGTTATAAAGTAAATGCATACGTGCCTCCATTTATGTTTTTTTATATTGGTAGCAATAGCATAGGCTCTACAATAACAATACTATATTTTATGCGGGAAATTGAACAACCACCTTATGCAAAAACAGTCAGTAATATACATATAAGAAATGTCTTATGTTGGTAATGATACAATACTATTCAAATCCCAACCCACACTAATCGCATTGCTTTCATATAACAGCGTGTTTATTGCGTATGTACATTGCATTATCTCTCGGTAATATTGAGATCAATAACAATAACTGATATAGAGTTCTGAATGCGTTTTCTACACATGAACGTCAAAACATATAGCAATAAGTAAAAACTGTTTCTTTGAACAAACAAGCTAGATTGGCGTTTATAAACAAAAATGATTTTTTCTTTTGCTTTGCCAAAATTGACATGATTTACGTTTATCGCTATTTGATTTCACAGTTAAGTATGTGCTATTTCAAACTATCGCAGTTTCTCTATGTGTGCAATAGCTGTATTGTTTGGGATCGACATGCGTAAGATTGTTTTTAAAGGTAGTCAGAATGTTCTTGGAACACGTTTTAATGGTTGGTATATGTTGGATTTTGGTTTCCAAAAAAAACAGTATTAAAGTCATATGAACGCTGTTAGTAAACATAACTATATTAGAAACGGTTGATTTAAGCGGACGTTATCAGTGGCCATTTCTTCAAACATTTTTTTTTCGTTTCTTGTAACTATAAATTAAAACATGGCCGTGGAGATATATCCATTATTCTACCACAGTCGCACACCAATTAGAATGAGAAGTAAGCTTACAGTTGGTTATTACCCCGATATACCAACGGTTGATTTTTTTTTCGTTCCCAATTTTTTTTTCGCGCACCTAAATCTTTGTTCATACCCAAAACTTTCGTACCCAAATTGTACACATATGGGTACGAACAAAAAAGTGTGGGTCCGAATATTTTGGGTACGAACAAAAATGTAGGTACGAAATGTTTGGGTACGAAACAAAATTTGGATAAGAAAATTTTAGATACGAAAAAGTTATGCCAACAAAATAATTGGGGTACGAACATTTTGGGTACGAAACAATTATGCCAAAAGAAACATTTTGGTACGAAAAAAAATGGGTACGAAAACAAATTGGTACGAACAATTTTGGGTACGATTGTTTTTATTAGGAAAGATGGAGTACCTGTAAGTGTACCGGGGTACCCAAAAGTATCATTTTAAAATCGGTGTACGGTGAATTTTACTTCAAATTACTTGGGGACGGCGAAGTAGTTCCCGTGGAGAACTTGACCCATCCAGCATTATTAATTAAATCGTGTTTGAATCCAAATAATCGACGGGTAACCATTGTTTATTGCGGTTATAACCAAAGGTATGTCGTTCCAATGCTTGTTATCAAACCACTCGGGGCTCCGCCCTCGTGGTTTACTTTCTACGCATCGGAACTCCATATCGTTNTTAAAATGTGAAAAACAAACTTTTATACTGACATTAAATGACCACAGAACACTATTTAAAACATGAGAAATTAATGGGCATAAACAATAAAACAGACTGATCCTGTTATTTATCTGTTTTTGTTTGTAATTAATCTTACCTAATCACATACCGTGTGGTTATAAAGGATCAGTTGAATTAGTAAAACATTAAGGCTCGTGTGCTTGTTTATTTTGTGGAAATGTCATTCGCGTCTAACATAGCGTGTGAATAAATCTACGTTAATCCTTAAATCGAACAACGTATTAAAATTAAATCATGTGCGTCTTCAATAGTCGATGTATATATGTTTCTGTATTTTGTATGGCAACTACTTTTTATGGTATATACTTTTTGCGATTCATAACAAAATGGTTTTCTTTAATCAAAATCGATGACATAAATGCAACAGCATACTTAAAAAAACCATCAACCACAAACACGTATGCATAAAATCCAAAGTAAATTAGAATGATTATTTTGAATTATATCAGCACCACATCTCTATAGTTTGATTATATATCGACTGACAGCGGCTATACGCATGTTTCAGTATAAATGTTATACTTTTGGTTCGAATATTTCGGTTTACAATATTTTGTTTTATTTCAGTAGCAATCTGTCCTCCAAAACTGTATAGCATATACACAAACAGTTGCATACCTTTCGATCATGAAGTAACACTTGAAAAACGTTACAAAACTACAAATGCAACTCCTGAACAATTATCTAGATAGATACACCAAACACTTCCTTATAATACTGGACAATACATACAATACTTGAATAATTAATCCTGCCAATACTTATTTAAACAAAAATAACTGGGATCACCAAATGAAAGAATAAAGAGCTTTAAACAGTTGCAAACCTTTTACAGATGTATTTTATTTTCATTTTGCGCTAAATTTATATATAGGACAAACCATTTTTTGTTAGAATATACGATTAAAATGTAACAATTGTATTTTCTAATTCGTAAACAAATATTTGTTAATAAACAAGGAATGGTTAATACAATAAGTATACACCAAGAGACTGTCCCATGTTCAATTTGCGTATACTTATCATTGCCTTATTTTAATTAGCCATGAGAGTGGAAATTAATGTATCCCTATCGATCTAAATAACTTGTTATTGGTAGGCGCTTATTAAAGTGTATACAAAACAAATCATTCCAGGAGTAAACCTGAACTTTAATTTAAGCAACTGAAAGTGCATTTGAAATAGAAGGAGACACATAGTTAGCATTATGATGTCCAGTTTTGTGCAGGATATCAAATGGAAAAATAGTTTGACAGAATAGAAACAGGGCATATACACATTAAAACTATGATATACAATTTGGTATACCGCGCCCGTACAGCAAATGCAATGTTTATGTTTTGAACAGTTCGTTGTTAAACTCACTCATGGATGTATGCGCAACGTATTTAAGTGTATATACCCTTCTAAGAAATAAATAAAGTATCGAATATCATTTAAAGACCCATTACTACTCAAAATTAACGAAAATATCGTACAATACTTCGCAAAATAAAGTTTAACAATCAGTGTTCTTATAGCAATTGCCAAATTTTTAACGCCATATGTGGTCTGGTAACATAGATGTATGTAGATAAAAAATGCTCGTTTTTATTTATTTGTAGCATAATTAATTCCAATTTATGATATCTATTCATACGACACTTGAACACTTATGTAGTACCATTTAAGTGTTCGTGTGTCGTATGAATTATAGATATATTTGCGGGAAATTAAAATGGAATTATTTGTGTCACAAAAAAATAAAAAACGAGCATTTTGTATCTACAAACATCTATGCTACCAGACCACATCGGGCGTTGAAATTTCGGAAATTGATATAAGGAACACCGATTTTTAATTATTTAACTTTATTTTATATATTCAGAATTATACGCAAAAAGTGGAGGACAAAGTATAGAGTTTCTTTGTCACAATTACAAAAAGGTCATGATAGAAAATAACTTGCAGTTTGACTTAAGTTGATTTCGATTACAACAAATGATTAGCTACTGTAAGCCAAATGTATCTTTATTTAAGATCGATAAATCAATCATAATAGATCAACGAGCGCAGGCCATATGCAATTTTAATACATTAAGTCCTATAAACGGTATTCATGTTGAGTAAGAAAGAAATTTATCTGATTTCTTGCATGTTACGTTTAATTAATGTTTGCTATGATTGGAAAGTAATCAATGAAGAGTATTTCAGTCTCGCCGCTGCTCGGTGAATTTATCGAATTTATCGGAGACTTCGCCCTTGGGGATTTCCTACATTTGTTTGAATATTTAGAGTGAATTATGGGGTTGAGAAGTTGAGATGGATACTCAATAAATCAAACATCGTTGAACAGCTTACATTCTATATGTATGTATTGCAAGAAAATTGATAGCATAATTAAATACTGTTATTATATCGGATTGATTTGTTCATTGTGCATTTATACATTTGAATGGAATATTGATTAAAACAATATATTTGTAGTTTTATGAACAGAATTACAGTATACATCACGCAGCAATATCATTGATCAAATGTGGAAAATAAAAATTAAAAGTCTATTTTTAAACATCGCGCTACTTACAACAAACATGCGTTAAAATGTGAGTACAATATGTTGAAAGTAATACATGCCTACACGCATGGTATGTAACAACAAACTGTATTGTACATACATACTCACGTCTCATAAGTTTGTTATCTGAAAAAAATGTAAGGTTCTTATGAATAATACATTAATCGACATCTAATTGGCATAGTACAATATTAGGGATACCGAGACGAGGTAATTGTCTTTAAAAACGAATATTTGTATAGTGTAATCGTTCAATTTTCGGTTAAGTCAATCAATTATTTACTAAACCATATGTGGTTCACATGAATTATACATGATGCAGATAAAACGCATCAAAGCTACACTTTATTCAGTGACTGTTTTATTTTCACCGTTACCAAAGAGCGTGGATATGTATTAACATGATTTATTTTCATAGCTAGATATTAACACGATTTTTTTTTTAATCCGAGGCATGAACGGTTAACTTTTATTTCTTTTAGATATAATAAACTTTTACTTTGTATGCGGTTTAGATCAATCATTATTGTGGACAAAAATTGAAAACAAAAACTTACCGGCGTTCAGGACAGGCAATTCTTACACGCTTAACTTTGGAACTTATCGCGAATGATGATATAAAATAATTTTGCGTAATTTGCATCCATGCCAGGCACCTCAAACTAATTGTATGCAATTGCAGTACCGATCATTGTAAACACATGTGTTATTAAGATATCAGCGGGAATCAGCGTTCGTTTTTGTAATCAATACACCTGTACTTCTAACTGTCTAAACAGTCTTCACGAGGACATATTTACAGTAACCGCTTATATATGCGATATGACTAACAAAACACAACACCAGCATAGCAAGGTAATATGATGCGAATGATTGCTATTTTTAAAATTGTGTGTAATGCTTAAAGCGCTAACAAATGTTTTATTTACATTACGCCAGCAAAAAAATATGTTATACCCGTCAAACATGTTGGCATCCGGTGCATGTACTAGAAATCGAACATATTCCTATGTATGTGGATGTAATATCTGAAGTGAAATGTAGAGTGCATACGGTTTATCCAATAAAAAGCTTCCATTATGATTTTGTAAATATTATTGAGTCATGTGTCATATGCATGAAATCAAATACTAGTGGATGCATTAAGCTTTTTTAAACTTCCTTTCCAATGATGGTTCTGCAGTTTTAGTATTTTCATATCAAGAATCTATCCAATTTTGCAAAATATATATCCGTTATTCTTTTTGCTTATAGACATTTTACCAATCTATGTGAACTTTATTATACATTTTACATTTCTTCAGTGCATTATCAAAAATACGATACAATTTACTGCTTTAAAACTTATATAAATCATACCACCCTATACCTGAAGAACATAACCGTCTAGAAAAAATGCCGGTCATCACTTATTATCTAGAGAAAATACGACCATATATGTATAATTGGGACAAAACAACAATTAGAACATCTGAACATTACTAGTGATATTGTTGTTGGTTGTGAAGTGAAGTGTGTGGACAATGTTCGCGACCTTGGGGTGCAAATGTCAAGTACCTTAAATTTTGATCCGCACACTCGATAGAAATGCCAAGTCGCCTATAGCCAGTTAAGAAACTTGAAGTGTATCCTGAAACATTTGACAAAAAATCCACTGAAATTCTTGTTCATGATCTTTTTCACTCTCATCTTGATTTCTGTAATGAAATCTTTGCTGACATTCCAGCATATCAGCTGAACAAATTACAAAGAATTCAAAACAATGCTGCCAGGTTAGTAAACTGCGCATCATATGAAGAACGTAGTTCCGACTTGCTAAAACGATTAGATTGGCTTTCCGTGCAGGCAAGAATATTGTTCAAAGTGCTTGTCATTGTTTTCGGGTCGTGAAGGGCACTGCGCCTATTTACCTCCGATCGATGTTCACACATGCACAGGGAAGCTACAGCCTGCGATCTTCATTAGGCATTCAGTTCCGTGTGCCAGGGCATAGAACAAAGATCGTCGACAGGTCACTAGCAGTGAAAGGATCGACATGGTGGAATGTTCTTCCCTGACATTTGAAATCGGCTGACTCGGAAACAGCATTTAAGAGCAAACTCAAAACCTACCTATTTGAGCGATTCCACAACACTTAGATACATTCCTGTAACATGCAAGCGCATTAGACGATATCTGAATATGTGTATATAGGACGTTTTGTGAAGCGCAATAAAATATTTATAGTTTTTGCGCTATACAAGTGTTTTTGTATTTATATTTGTATTTGTATTTGTATAATTAAATTTCACTCAATAACAGGTTTTTAATGTTAACATAGATACTGTTAAACGCAATAAATGAACACTGATAAAATGTTATCAAGATAAAATACATACACTCAATTAATGTTTTATGGTGTAACACATTTAGGTATCATAAAAAACGGTTGATACACTCAAAACACCTAAATATTCATAAAATTAAGACAGCTGTCTGAAACATACCATAACCATTGATGTGTGTTTTGTTTATAGATAATACCACTACCGGCCTATATGCATTATTTCGGTTTTCTGTTTGTCATTATTTCTTTGTTATATTTTGGCAGCATTACATTTTTTTGAAGTTGCAATAGTAATCACACAACACACTGATATAATTTATAAAATGTTAATGTTTATATGAACCTCGAGTTTGCGTTCACCAAATAATATTTGCGATTGATCATCGACACATGTTCGGTTAAGCCAGGCGTACATTGACCGACCACTCGAATAATGTATAGGATATATTCCAAGCTGTTTTTTTTGCATTTTGGTCGTATCGTATTATTTTTCAAATTATCATCAGCCCCATACATGATTTGCAAGATCTTTTATTTCATGTAATATGTTATAATAAAAACGAAAGGTATTTATATATCTAGTCTTTGACAATTGTTTATAAAAACGATAGAAAAAGATACGAAAACATTTTGATAAATTCTGGAAACGTCATGCGATTGTTGAGTACAAAATGCAGCCAATAAAAGTGCGTAACCATTTTAACCTTAACAACGTTGCATAACAGACATTTCTTCATTATTGTACGATGCACGTTGTATGTCGTATGCCGTATGCCAGATTTGTTTTGACACAACTGATGTTCTAAACAGTTACGGCTACCGGTTATATACAAACCTTTTTTTGAAAACATAGAAGTATTCAATTTCCGAACAGTTTGTAATGCGGTAAGCTTTACAATTATCCTAGCGATTAATTTGGATTTACTAAAGGAAGCTTAGCAAGTGATTACAAATTCAAAAGCGGCATTAATTACTTTGATGACATCCCCTTATACGAGAGAAGAGAATAAATGATTGTCTTGTTCGTAATTCGGTGGCAAGCGTTAACTGTTGGGGATATGCTCTGGCGTTGATCATTCTGAAAGTCTTTGGAGCGGAACATGCACATAATGTAACTGTTCGAAAAAATGTGTGTGTAGGCATACATCACATTTGTTTCTGGCCAAAAGATCAATTATATAAAGGTGTCCAGAAAAGTAATTGATGATGTACTTGATTGAACATATGTATTTTAAGTGTAATTATATTTTGTCTAGACTGAAACAAATTGTATTGGGATCACATTTCCTTCAACCAAAACTATAATCTTTTCAGTTGAAAAGCAAATAATGATATTATTATAATAATACGGTTACGGTTAGAAGAATTAGACTCCTGACAGTGCGTCTGGGGTTTCATTTTACAATATTTAATCACATTCTCTCTGACACAGTCGAACGAATCCTTCAAAACAACTAAATTATTTTATGTTGATTTTTTTCATAACATTATACTGAATGCATGTATGTTTGTTAATGGTCCAATTTAATGCCTTGGGCAAAGACATTAGTGTTTTGTAACAGACAATTTGTGATACACTATATAACTGATCTGAATAAATATAGCAATCATTCACAATTATGAAGACTTATGAGGCGCAAAATGATACCGATTGCTACATGTTCTGCTCCCGGAAGATAACTGATCGTGCTCAAGGTTGCGATTATACTGCAGAGTTTGCTAAAAAGCTGCTGAACTGTTGTCAATTGGGTGCAGAAAGGTTGCCGACCTAAGGCCTGGTATGTAAACTGTATATGTGTTATCGCTTGCTATAAGGAGATTAGGTATAGGAATTAGACGAATGTCCGGCTACATAGTGATGGATTGATATTGGTATTGATGATTTTCAGGACCACACACTAGTTGGATGTGGTTGTGATTTATTTATATTTCGTAAAATTTATTGATCTTTATTTTTACTAGTTTGTTCTTTCCGATATAAGTTTACAGGCCTTACGAACACGAGTTTGCCAGTATTTATATATCAAATTTAATATCGATTTGTAGATTGCAACTAACTTATATCATGATACGTATTCAAGTAAGGCTAGTAGTTTCACTAAGTAACATGTTGGTAAACCGAGGGCCTCGCATTCACTATCGTGTAATAATAACTAGAGAATTTCATCTCCAGCTCGGGGTTTCTTCTTTTGACAATCGGTTACTGCATCGACGATTCGGCATCTTTGATTGCACGATCGACACACCTTTCTAGTCTAAAATGATACAGTACTATTCATGTTGTCATTTTCATGGAGCGTTTTGCTTTCTGACATTAAGAAATAACAATCATATATTTTGTGAACGAAATTGGACAACCACGTTATGCAAAAGCAGTCAGTAATATACAGATATGCAATGTCTAATGTTGGTCATGATACCATTGTAGTCAAATCCCAACCCACACTAATAACATTGCAAACATATAACAGCGTGTTTATTGCGTATGTAAATTACATAAATCATCGGTAATATTGCGATAAATAACAATAACTGACATCAGAGTTAAGAAGGCGTTTCTACTTATGTAAGTCAACACATATTGCAATCTTTATAAGTGTTCATCGCAAAGAGTAGACGTATTTACTGAAGTACACATCATGGATGTAAACACACGCGTTTTTAACGTTAACATTTCATTTGCTCATACTATAAAAACAAAACAAGAGAGATGGTGACTCTTACGAAGACAATTTAACATAAATCAAACTCAAAAGTTGTTTCGTCAACACACCAGTTTATTGACCTTTTCATTTTGGGGCATTGTAGTATGTGCTCTATGCACATGCTAAATGATAGACTTCTTAAATGCAATTAAGTGTACACGTGTTTTAATTTAAGTAGCTAATAGGTATATTTTATTTAATTTTACTTTACGATTGTAATTATTTGTATCGGTCACTCACTCAAACTATTTTAAACGCTAAATGAGAATCATTTTTAATTACTAGTTCATTTAATCAGTGTCCGTTCCGTCAAAATATAAACATAATTAAACAATGTAATCAAGGCTTTGGGCACGACGTGTTGTCAATAAGTACCGCTAACACGGCCATAATTATAAAAACGGTCGCTGACACGATTCTGGCTTTGTGTATGTTGCAGCGGAATATGGCCTTTGTTGGGTGACAAATATACACATATCGTTCCACTGCAACCGATACGGTTAACCAAGCTGATATGCTCAGAGAGGCGTTGGAAACGTTATGAGCGTACGGATATAAAAACCCATATGCCTTATTTCCTGTCGGCGTGTCTATTTGAAATAACAATAGCACAGTACAGTATAGGAAGACACACAACAACTTGATCAAATCCGAGATTGCCAAGTCAAATAGGTATGTGTTTGTTGAAGAACGCATTTGACGCTGCGACATCACGATGATAGACATGATGTTGCCGGTAATTCCAAACACGCAGATGATTGGATAGAACACGAGTCCAGTGATGAACCGCGCTCGTAGGTAGAAAGTTTCGTACTGATGGTACGACTTGAAAGTCTCGTTTCCAGGCAGGTCCAGGCCGTGTAGATCGGACATGTTCCTAACACCAGTCGCCAAATATTCCATAGACGCGTCAGTCAGGCGCGACATCTGTCATGAATAAAAACGGTTGCAGCAATTGTAAATAAGCGAATGAAAAAAATAATTTTCATTGTAAAATGATTTTGATAAAACAAAAATAAAAAAATTATATAATGCGTTCTTAAAATGAGATAGTACCTTTCATTCCTCGGGAAAAATCGCAAATCAATTTCTTAAAACACTCTAAACTTGTTGTTATCGGTTAAATACATAGTACCAGATGTATTTTGTAAAACAACTATTTCGACTATATATACGCAAAGAAATCATGACATACATGTTATGGATTGGCAAGAGTTGTGCATACAAACTATCAACTACGCATGGTCGTTTAGGATGGCGTATACACAACCAATGGTTACTGTGTTTGGACACGTACACTTAAGAGGGTGGGATTTGACACTACCTTTTAATCTTACTTAATACGAAAAGGATATTGACACCTAATATTTTACGTAGTTGAAGAAGAGGACGAAAGGGATATATACTGCACATGTTATCAATCACGCAGAGCTTCCATGTGTTTCGTATATTTTATCCTAAATAATATAAACACACTGTTGATTATGTTAAAGGTATCTATTATAACTGTTAGCTTCTCAGTGACGAACACAAATGACAGCCTTTAAGATTATTTTAAAAGATGTATGGCCCTATATCATGATAATTTTTTTTTTAAATCGTGAACAAACATAACACTTTTATACTAAGTTTACATGATCGCAGAAAACTATTTCAAACATAAAACATTAAAGGGCTCAAACAAAAAATCAGATTGCTGATATTTGTCATGAATCTTACCTTATCACATAGCGTGTGGTCATAAAGGAACAGTAGAATTAGTTTAATAGCCATGCTCGTTTGCGTTTTATTTTGTAAAAAGGACATTCGCGTCTAACATAGCGTGTGTATAAATCTGCGTTAATCCTTAAATCTTATTAATAACGACTTAACAATATTTTATCATTTGCGTATTCAATACTCGATCTATATATGTTTATGTATTTTGTATGACAACAACATTAAATGGTTATATATACCGTTTGCAATTCATTAAAAATGTGTGTACTTAAAACAACATCGTTTAATAAATGCAACAGCATACCATAAAAAAGCATCCACGACAAAAATTGCATGCAGTAATACAGGACATTGAACGGCAAATGCAAATCATTAAGGTTTACAACTGGGTTATGGATGCGAGTTCCTAAAATGTGGTTCGAATTTACCACAGCATTTTCATAAAACGTACACTGAACACCGCAACATATAGTTAAACATAAAGTTTGCATTGTAAATACTATTATGTGTAATGTGCAATGCGCAACACAAGAAGTACTATTGTTCTATCATAGAATGTTGTTAATTACCCCATGGTTAGGAGTGTAGATGCGTGACAATTAAATCACGAGACCGTTCGATCCTTGTACGCAGACTGTTCTTAACAATTTTGTTATAGCGCGTTAAGCACGTGCATTTTATTGTACCATTCTCGGAATTTTCTTAATTATTTTCAAACCATTAGGCTCCGCCCATACATATTGCTCAATAAACCACACTTGATGATATTCTTTGTGTATAGAAAACAAGCCGCGTATCGTGTTAAAATTAAAAATAAATAAAACAAAACATGTTACCTCGGGCAACACTGTGCCTATATGTGCGGATCGTAATGAAACATATACAATTAAATTGAGAATTTTAACATTAAACACACGCATTTAAAAGATACATACGCCACAGCAAACTATCCGAATTACTAATAGTAAATAGGTTACCTGATATATAACCAGTTACTAGTATATCTGGTTATATATATTGTTAACTATTTACTATAAGCAATTCGAATATAAGCCTAATGTTGACGCAGAATACAATTATTGAAGATGATAACAGCACAATGGAAGTTCAAGCGGACGCATCTATTTGACCAGTGTGTACAATATTATACTCACATGAAACATGTATCCGCATATTGTATAAGAATAAAAATATTCATTATCCAGTTATTTTCATTAAGTTCAAATCTCACTTTAACGTTTCTTCGAAAATCCAATTTGAAACTCATGTCCAATGGATTTATTTTCTTTTATACAACTTTCGCCGTGATTCACAACAATAAATATTCGCCAAGAATTATGAACAAACCTCTTCGTTCGGCGTTCTGATAACGTCTCCCGTATACGAATAATTCGATCAGTGCGAACGCGCTTTCACGTCGGTAGTTAGTTTCCAATATATGTCCATCATACCATAGAATCGATATATTGCGAAAAGCGACTGCCGCGGTAAAAGTTTTAACTTTTGGAAAAACCGTCTAAACGTATTAGGGGGCGGGAAATATTTTACATTTATTTACATGATACATGGAGATATTTGGATAGCTATAGAACAAAGAAACTATTGTTTAAAGTCTCAATAAACGAATGAAAACATATTGTCCCGATCATAGTGCAAGATCGTTAACCAAAATGTGGGTTTTTCTCAGTAACTTGATTTAGGAATAGTTTGTTTTTTACATTTTAAGTAATTTGAATTACAGTGTTGATGCATTTCAAGACACTTTTATCATAAATAGTCATCACACAGTAGTTAAGATAAATAGTAATACTTGTATATCATGCTTATTGTACAGTTACAAGTCAAACCTTCTAATAAACAATCAAAATTGAAGTTGAAATAATTATAACACAAACATGATCACAATATTGGTTTTTCTTTAGTCGTATTGCGAAATGGTGTACCAGCCAATACATTGTTGGCAGTGATAAAACGAAACAGACATAAAATTATCCGGCACTGTGTTGTCCAGGCTACATGTCCAGAATAATTACGTTAATATTTCGACAGAACAAGAGAGAAAAACAAGTTAAATATTTACGGTTGCCTTTTCAGAACCCTCTTACACCATACACCTAAACCAGTTTTGTCGTTTATAAACCATATATCTAATTGTTTATTTTTAAAGAAAACACATCTGCGTTTGCATTTTGTAAAAGTTGTTATTAACTTTGTCCTAGCATCTCCGGCATAATATCGGTTAATGTATTCCTTATTTTTGCTAGGATAAAAACGTTTCAAACCAAGGAACAGAATAAGACGCATTAAATAAAATAAAAGAGCACTTTGTTTGCTTTGGAAGTACACATATCAAGTCCACTTTTTCTCTCGCTAAAGCACTGGTGTCTCGTTACAATAATTATTTTCTTAGGTTACTGGGACATTATTTAACGGTATTATGAAATTGTTTTGTAAACACATTCTACACTTCGTTGAGCATTTTGAGCAGAACATGTCAAAATTATTCCTGTTAACTAAGATTTTTGCAAAACAAAAAATGATTTTTTTTTCATGAAGTTCTTTGCAAACTATTCAGGCGAATAATAAAACAATACGCAGTTGTTCGACAAGATTATTTCCCTAAAGCAGTGTGTATAATCTTCAATTCAATACCGTTTTCTTAATATCGAAGATATAAGTCATCATTCAAAACTATGATAACATTCTGTACACCATCTACAGTACATAACATTTACGAAATACCTCCTGGAAATCCCCACTTAAAATTAATTTGATATGAACACTGTAAATTAAGGTAACCAATATATTTGTTAATTAGCGAAATTAATACGTATAATGATTTGCGCGTTAGAAAGCAGCTGACTATGTTAAAGCTCTATTATATCATTGAAAAGCAATGGTTAAACAAAAGTAATCAACACTGACCACTCATTCAAGATCGTTTTTTTTTCAGAGAACGAGTATTGTCTTTCAAAATGATTAGGTGATGCGATAAGTATTGTAAGCTGAGCGTCTCATAAAGGCAATTGATTAAATACTCAAGGCACAAGGTAGGGTTGTTTAGTTCCTTGTAAAAAGAACTTGTAACAACATTGTCTGGGTCATATCGACATTTCAGATCATATGGGTTATTAAGAAAAAGGGAAAATTATGTGNAGTTGTTATTAACTTTGTCCTAGCATCTCCGGCATAATATCGGTTAATGTATTCCTTATTTTTGCTAGGATAAAAACGTTTCAAACCAAGGAACAGAATAAGACGCATTAAATAAAATAAAAGAGCACTTTGTTTGCTTTGGAAGTATTACTGGGTTCACATATCAAGTCCACTTTTTCTCTCGCTAAAGCACTGGTGTCTCGTTACAATAATTATTTTCTTAGGTTAGTGGGACATTATTTAACGGAATTATGAAATTGTTTTGTAAACACATTCTACACTTCGTTGAGCATTTTGAGCAGAACATGTCAAAATTATTCCTGTTAACTAAGATTTTTGCAAAACAAAAAAAGTTCTTTGCAAACTATTCAGGCGAATAATTAAACAACACGCAGTTATTCGACAAGATTATTTCCCTAAAGCAGTGTGTATAATCTTCAATTCAATACCGTTTTCCTAATATCGAAGATATAAGTCATCATTCAAAACTATGATAACATTCTGTACACCATCTACAGTACATAACATTTACGAAAATACCTCCTGGAACTCCCCACTTAAAATTAATTTGATATGAACACTGTAAATTAATGTAACCAATATATTTGTTAATTTGCGCGTTAGAAAGCAGCTGACTATGTTAAAGCTCTATGTTATCATTGAAGAGCAATGGTTAAACAAAAGTAATCAACACTGACCATTCATTCAAGACCTTTTTTTCAGAGAACGAGTATTGTCTTTCAAAATGATCAGGTGATGCGATAAGTTTTGTTAGCTGAGCGTCTCATAAAGGCAATTGATTAAATACTCAAGGCACAAGGTACGGTTGTTTAGTTCCTTGTAAAAAGGACTTGTAACGACATTGTCGGGGTCATATCGACATTTCAGATCATATGGGTTATTAAGAAAAAGGGAACATTGTGTGTTGTTAAATTTAGCATTAGCGAAATAAATGCCGCATTACAATTACAATTACAATTGTGATGAGAAACATTACACCTATTTGATAAGGTATTTCCAACTGATATATTTATTTCCTAGCGGTGGAACATTGAATTATACACATACGTTTTGGGGTTATTTTTATTTACTCAAATTCGCATCTATTTCTGTCATGTACTCAACATGTTTTTGTCTGTGTTATGATAAGTTGTATAACAGCAAATGGTAGACTTTATAACATATATTGCGAGTAGAAATGAACATTCATTTACTTATGACCAACAGTGTGTCCAGCCAGTCGTTGTTTTAATTATTTGTATTTTGCACATATGTATATATTTTGTTTTGAATGTTTGTTTTATATATCTGTTCTTACGGGCATCGACCTTCTGGATTTAATGTAAATAAAATCTAAAATAAATTAAGAAGTTCTAGCAAAATTACAACAAAAAACTTCGAAATCGAAAATATTAATTCAGGTAAAGAACATAGAAATATGATTACACAAGATTACACTATGTACGTAGCATGAAAATATTGACGAAAAAATGCAAAGACACTTACATGAGCTGAAGTATTATTAAACGAGAAATTAGTATTACCATCACCTAGTCTTTCATTTATGGAATGCGACCAATAGCCTATAGTATACAGGACAATTTGTACAACAAAACATGAAACGTAAAACCACAAACATGTTTTCACTTTTTTGGAAAGTTTATAAAAAGCTTTTGAAAGGCATGCTGAAAATAACACACAGCTTACAAATAATCACAAACCACACGCATTTAGCAAAACAGTAACCGCATAATACTGCAATCTTAGACACGATGCAATACAGAAAATACAACACTATACTTAAGTAAAAAAAAGATCAATTAATATAGTTGACATTTTTGTTCTACAAAAAGGACGGGGGTTGTATCGTCTTCCACCAGTCAGGTGATAAATTAAACGTCATATCAACTAAGCGAGAGCGTTTTTAAAAAGCGGGAAAAAAAAAAAGTAAGCAAATTTCCTTCCCCATTATTGTGACTAACACTCATTCTACAGGACACATACATTTAATAATATTATGCTAATTATAGCGTTGATAAGATACGTTGAATGTTACATGCATGCTGCTGTTAAATTTCATTCATGTTAAGTATATGCATAACACATTAGTTTAGTATACATGTGGCGTTTTGCTAATGTTTTATGTTCTGAATTCATCAATCGCTTACCTAAAAGCCATGATAATGTTTATTTTCTTGAAGTGTAAATCTTTCGTTTCGTTTAAGAATACACTTTTATTTAAATATTACAATAAATATTAGCTTGTTTTCATGTTTCACCCTTGTAGTTTGAATTTTCGTTCAAGATTGATTATTTTGATCACTACATATACATTGAAGTATGAGTTTTGATTTAATATTGATTTAATTCATATAATGTTACTACATTGAATTCAGAACTTACATGCCGCTATTATTGGCGCTATATAAATACATGACTGGTGCGTGTCGTTTTTGTTCGGTGATATTGTGCGAAATGAAAAGCATGCGTACAAACTCATATAATCAGTCACTTTCTATTCGTACAGAAATAATACGGAATGTGATTTAGATGGAATATATTCATTTACTTTACTTAATTACAATTCAGCACAGGTCTTTTGCCTAATTACAATGAAGACTATCTTGATTGACGTTTGATTTTGTGATATGACCATGGCGATAATTCTTGATAAACTGACTATGTTACTGACCATTGAATCGCTAACTGTTTTCATGCTTANGAGCTGTAACGATTCACCCATCATTCGATTCGATTCGATTTCGATACCAAATGGTCCGATTCGATTATTTTCGATTCGATTCAAATTAAACTATTTGCTGCTTTTTCGCAAACTATTTCATGTTTGGTTTGTCCAGGGCATGAATTAATATGTTTGGTATTTGTTATTAACTTATTTTATTGTACATGTAAAATGTTTAATTTTTAAAATACAATTTAAAAACGCAACATTGTTTAATAAGTAACAAATTTATTGAACAAAACTTCCTGTTGAGTTATTCTTAAATAACATAAAATGCACAATGTATCACATATGTTTAACAGAAAAAAATCATGAACGCATATAAACAACTTCCAGTTGACTTCTTAACAGAATGCACACAGTTTAGTAAAACAAACCATATGTATTGAGGACAAAAATGAGATCAAAACATCACATGGGTATAATTTAGTAACAGTAACTTTCTGTTATCAAAATGAAGGTGATACAAATCACATCATTGTTTACTACACACTAACTGACTAGAACTTGGACAGATTTCCAGAGTGCTGGCATTATTTTCTCACTAATATGTGGTCGACTAGGGACTTTATACCTTGATTCCAGTACGTTGAACATGTTCTTGAAGCCACGACTCTCAACAGTACTGTAGGGACGCATGTCTTGGGCCAAGAAACCAGCAATAGATTTAGTAATCAAATTCGACCAGTTGTCAGTTTGGATTCGAAATCAGTCAGTTTCATTTGACCCATTGTCTCAGATTGTTTTGCTAACATGTTAAAAGAGCTTGTCGTGGGAGATGCAGATTTCACATCTGAAGTATCAACCGAGTGTTTTCTCTTTAAATGTTGCCTCAAATTTGTAGTGCTTCCAGATTTAGGGTAACTTATGTCAACAAAACACGTTTTACAAGTTGCCTTTGCATCAGAACCTTCGCGAAACCCGGTTGTTTCCATACTTATGATTTTAATTTTGACGGTGCGTCTTTCAGCGTGGTTGAAGAAGCCGTTTTACCGGCTGATGTAATGCTCAGCATGTTATTCATTCATTCATTGGATGCCATATTGGCTATTGACCAATCACAAGACGTATTACAAATGACAAGACGAATTTGAAAAGTAAGGTTAAAATGCGGATCAATTGGGATTGCAGTGAATCGAATCGAAATTGGCCGTATTGGTATCGTAATCGAATCGGCGGCGTTGAACCGGTTTTTCGATGCATCGAACCGAATCGTTACAGCTCTACACTCTGTACGTAGCATTAAAATATTGACGAAAAAATGCAAAGACACTTACATGAGCTGAAGTATTATTAAACGAGAAATTAGTATAACCATCATCTAGTCTTTTATTTATGGAATGCGACCAATAGCCTATAGTATACAGGACAATTTGTACAACAAAACATGAAACGTAAAACCACAAACATGTTTTCACTTTTTTGGAAAGTTTATAAAAGCTTTTGAAAGGCATGCTGAAAATAACACACAGCTTACAAACAATCACAAACCACACGCATTTAGCAAAACAGAAACCGCATAATACTGCAATCTTAGACACGATGCAATAAAGAAAATACAACACTATACTTAAGTAAAAAAAGATCAATTAATATAGTTGACATTTTTGTTCTACAAAAAGGACGGGGGTTTTATCGTCTTCCACCAGTCAGGTGATAAATTAAACGTAATATCAACTAAGCGAGAGCGTTTTAAATGGGGGAAAACAAACTAGTAAGCAAATTTCCTTCCCCATTATTGTGACTTACACTCATTCTACAGGGCACATACATTTAATAATAATATGCTAATTAAAGCGTTGATAAGATACGTTGAATGTTACATGCATGCTGCTGTTACATTTCATTCATGTTAAGTATATGCATAACACATTAGGATAGTATACATGTGGCGTTTTGCTAATGTTTATGTTCTGAATTCATCAATCGCTTACTTAAAAGCCATGATATTGTTTATTTTATTGAAGTGTTAATCTTGATCTTTCGTTTCGTTTAAGAATACACTTTTATTTAAATATTACAATAAATATATTAGCTTGTTTTCATGTTTCACCCTTGTATTTTGAATTTTCGTACAAGATTGATTATTTTGATCACTACATGTACCTTGAAGTGTGAGTTTTGATTTAATTTTGATTTAATTCATATTATGTAACTACATTGAATTCAGAACTTACATGCCGCTATTATTGGCGCTATATGAATACATGTATATATATATTATATATAAATACATCACTGGTGCGTGTCGTTATTATTCGGTGATATTGTGCGAAATCAAAAGCATGCGTACAAACTCATATAATCAGTCACTTTCTATTCGTACAGAAATATTACGGAATGTGATTTAGTAGGAATATATTCATTTACTTTACTTAATTACAATTTAGCACAGATCTTTTGCCTAATTACAATGAAGACTATCTTGATTGACGTTTGATTTTGTGATATGACAATGGCTTTAATTCTTGATAAACTGACTATGTTACTGACCATTGAATCGCTAACTGTTTTCATGCTTAATGTTTGATCATGTATTATGTGACTTATATGCCCGTTTGGGCCGGGTGCATGCTTTTTTGTAATTGTCTGTTGTTATTTCTATATATGTCTGCACATGTCACTTTAATATAATATTTACTAACTTAATTACTTACATTTGCTATCATGAGTTTTCAGATCTTTAAAAAAGAATAATACCAATACGAAACGTGCAATTAATTATGCTTTGTAAATACAAGAACAATAAGGTGTAAACGTATATTTAATATATTATGTGACAGATCTGTCTAAAACTACGGCACATAACTGTCCAATATGGAGAAGAATACGAATTCCTTAGTATGGGACTTAAGACTGTTCAACAATATAATTCTCCTTACATTGCATTGCAGGTTGATCGTGAACCTATTGTATATCATTCATATACATATACAGTAGATATAACGGTTTACATTTATACCCTCTATTTTTATCATGTTATTACACGAGAAGGTCAATCATAGACTTTTGCGTCACGACTAAAATTGTGGTGTGAATAATTTGTTCGCTAGGGAACATTAAAAACTCTCGTGTTATATGTGGTACTATTATAAGGGACCACCGTATAAGAGGTTGGTGAACAATAAATCCTCATGATTGAATACCAATTGTGCAACACAAAACACATGGCAAAAGGGAAACGTTCAGCCGTCACAATTTCAGACAGAGTTGAGCGAACATTCGATAGAACTTACGTGTTCTTTTCAACGGTTGTGTTAAGTTGTAATTTTATTTGTAATTGACTTTGTATGTTACATAATGTTATGTTGTTATGCTTATTCACGTTACATATAATAATGTGTATATTTGAGTGTTAAGACGATGCACTGTTGTATAAGTCTAAATATACTGTCTGTCTGTCTGTCTGTCTGTCTGTCTGTCTGTCTGTCTGTCTGTCTGTCTGTCTGTCTGTCTGTCTGTCTGTCTGTCTGTCTGTCTGTCTGTCTTTCTGTCTGTCTGTCTGTCTGTCTCTCTGTCTGTCTGTATGTCTGTCAGTCTGTCTGTCTGTCTGGCGGTGTCAGTGCAATTATTGATCATATGGCAGACTCATAGTGCACTTTTATAACTGAGAAATGGATTTTAAAATACACGTCAAATAAATCAGTCAGAGATTTCCTCTCTGCTATCTGTTATGGTCTCGAAAAATTAATTTAAGAGAAGGTCACAAATAAATCAGTAAAAGATATCTTGTCTGCCATCTGTCACTGTCTTGAAAATGTTAGTTGAGAGAAGGTCAACTTCAATAGCTCTGCTTGCTGATGAATCGACAGACGAGGCAAACAGGTCACACTTTGTCATCGTTTTTAGCTTTCTCGACAAGTGCACAGTCGCAAATTATTTTCTCGTACTGGTTAATGTAGAAATCGGTGAAGCTGCCACTATTATGGAATCAATTAAAAACGTTCTGATGTCCAAAGACACTAACATTTCCAGGATGGGGTTAGTTGGATTCGGCGATTCAATAATTAAAAAAATTATGTCATTTCTGTAATATTAATACATTGTAAAATGAAATTAATTGATGATAGAATCCTATTTGTTTATTGATTGTTATTGAACAATATATTACATTCATAATGTATATATAAATCATAGCATGCACTAGACAGTTTTAGTAACTAAATGTATAGTTTTGTGCCACAACAACGTTAAATAAATTTATCTAACCCGCATTGTCTTGACGATCTCAGCAATCTTATAAATCTATTGACGGGCATGCGATGTGTCTCCACAGATACAAATAAAGATGTTTCAGGAAATACTCTCCAATTTAATATCTGAGTTCAGGCGTGTTTTAAAGTAAAAATTTGATTTCTCATTGTAGTTTCCAAATTTAACAAATGAACACAATTAACTCCGTGTGGAAGAATAAATAAACGGTAAACCTATTTACTTGCGATCTTCCTGCAATGCTTTCAAAAGGTTAATGAAATCCTCAGATATGTTAATCGTTATTATATCCTCAAAAAGCAACTTGAAGCAGTTGTATTTGAGGGTAATCTAAACAACAGAGTTACTGACGACATTCGTCTTTTCAATAAGGACCGACTTTTACGTCTATTTTCGGATTTGGCAAATAAAACAAAAACGAATCCGAGATGCTGTCTAGACCTAAAACATGAGAACATTGTAACACATGCTAAAAACGTTTCTGTTAGAAATTCATTTTTCACTGATACTACTTTGATCGACTATCGGAAGTACTGAAGTTGTTAGCTTGAAATGTATATATTGATACTACCATTGGTTATATTTATTAAATCCCATTATTCTGCGCAGTTCAAACGCACGGTGTTGTCGTAAAACGTTAAAAGTCCACTGACTAATCTCGGTAGTTAATAAGAGCATAGTATTATTAAGTGGGACGCAGTTCTCGATACTCTCATGTCAAAGCTTTAACAACATGGCTGCATGTGTATGGTCGGTGATACACTGTACAATACAAGGTATGTGGTTGATAACATACAAATGCAGTGCTCCAGCTTGGTTTAAAAAGGGCAGGGGGCTCTGTTGTCAAAAGGGCTCATACGCGCACACGGTCATATATATAAGACTATTCTATTTAATGTTTGATTCAAAGTTATAAGCAAATTTACACTATTTCAAACCCTCCCATCGTACATGTTTTGCTTGTAAAGCAATACTTTCCGGATTTGTGTAATGTTTTAGTTTTCTCGGGTTTTACGGAAACAATCAACCCAAATCACCGTCGAATCTGGGATTAATTAGCTTTAACAGAGCGACGGTCAGAGAAGATCCACAATGTAAGGCTGAGGGCGCAAAGATCCTGTGTGTTTGACTGTACTAAATAGCTTTAACATTATAAGTCAAACGTAACATAAGCGGCCACACCAAAATTATTATAATGGCAATTGACAATTAAAATTATGTAGTTCGTCCTTTTTACTCATATGCTGTTACGATGGAAAAATAAATACAAAATCAAACATACGTTTACAAAATTATTAAAATATATGTTTTAATACATTTTTAATAAGAAAATGATATGGCCGCTTATGTAATCAACGACAGCGATCTTAAATTACTTTCTTTAGTATAAAGTGTACATGTACGAGAAATATGACATTTTTTAAAGTATACTTTAACATTTGTACTTTTTAAAGTTGTTCAGTTTACCGGCTACAGTAAAAGGCTAGCCGGTTAATGATTTTTTTAACCGGTTACACCCCGAAAATTTATAACGTTTACTTCGTTTGTTGTAAAAAACATAGTTTTTTTAACATGCGTCTCTACGGTCTCAGGGGACACATATTCCATTTTAAAACGTCCGTCCGGCTCGGGAAAAACTTGTATCGAAGACCTTCTCTGCTTATCATTAATATTATTCCAGCCTTGACACACATATGCTAAACGAGGTATTAAATGAGATTAAGGTTTTAGAGGTTCTTTAGTTTTGTTTCCGATGAATAAATATGGCTTACATGGGCGTAAGCTTCGGTTGACATTACCATTTCGATAATTTTTAATTATTTCATTCAATACACTAATTTTAAAACATATATTGAACAAAGCTAGTGTGCTTAGTCTTTCACCACAATCATTCAATCGGAGGGAAATGTCGGTGAATAAATACAGATTTTTCAGACGGCTATTCAATCAAGATAAGTGCCATGTTAGAAACGGTCTCTTGAATTGCCCACGGGATGTTACATGTTAGGACGTGAGTGTTTTTACATAGTGGTCTTGTTAATATAATGACAAACGGGCGTTGATGCCATAACGGGCAACCATTGTCAGATAAACATCTATAATCCAAACACGTTTTGAGTGTATTAACAAGAACTGATGAATAGTACGAGTCCTATATTTATGCCACTTGTTATGGATTGAAAACAAATGATAACAGGTTAATAGAATGTGTTTACCCACAGCGGTATTATACTTTTACCTTCATTTATTTAATAACAATTGTATTTTTCTCCGTAAAGAAATAGACCAGAACTGAACGTGCTCATTTTTGCAAATGACAAAGACATTGTGATTTGACTTATGTTGTCTCGAAGACGCCAAATCCGATAATGTTGTTACGAATCCTGCTGACTATTTAAACGTCTTATTTACACATACGCTCTGACCCTGCAGGGAATGTCCGTTCAGTGAACGATTTGTAGGACACGGGTTATAAATTAATATTACTTTACGTGTGTGTTTTCATAAATAAAATAAATGTATAATACAATTTTTGTTTTAAGTTTATGATGTTTCACTATTAGCAGTCAATGTTTCTTGAAAACATTCTAAACGTCGTAAGACATCATGAGTGGAACATTTTGAAATGAATAAGTCTATTTGGAAATCAATAATTTGCGAAATTATGGTTACGTTCTCTGCAACAAATTCTTCTGTGGCGAGTAATTCAACAACGCGCCGTTTTTTGTTTGGCCATATTATTTTCCTTTTACCTTGTGTTTATTCTGCTTAAGAATCACGTCTTACCGTCACATTTAATTAAATACCCTTTCCTTAGCATTGAGGACAAGTCATCATTCAAAACAATGATAACAGTATTGACACAATCTACAGTAAAAGGCCATTTACAAAATATCTCACGAGAACTCACACTCAAATTTTCTTCTATATGTATACTGTTTTATCCAACATATCGCTGGAATGTTGATTTCTAAACCCAATTACTACACATCAATTATAAATATCTTCGGTCAAAGAACGTCTTACATATAACTAACAGGAACAGAATACGACGCATTAAATGAAACCAAAAAAAACAACACTTTTTTCTTTAGAGGTATTACCGTAAAATGTGTTCACAGATCAAACCCACTTTTCTCTCTCGCTCAAGCACGCATTAAAATATTTATTTTTTAGCTTACTGAGCCATTATTAAACGGTATTACTACTAAAGCAAACACACATCCTATCTCAAATTACCGTGATTAAAACAAAACGTCACTACTGTTTGAAAGTATTCGCGTAGAATGAATACACTATTTGCAATACTTAAGGTTCGTATATGTTATTATATTACCCGCTACGAAATAAAGGGGGCATACTGGAAAGTTGCTTATGATGGTATAACGATTTTAATATAACATGTTTAGAAACGATGTAAGATTGATCGAGACTCCAGAGAGTCGTTTTTCAAGCTTTGCGATAGTGATCTTACTTAAAGGGACAGATAATCATCAATCATAATCGGTATAATTACAAAACAATTGTAACGCTTTTCGCTCATTATTTGGAAAATACGAGTATTAATAGCGTTGAATATACGTCATAAATATCAGAAGACCGAGTAGTCTAGTGGTAGCTTCATATGGTCCCAGTGAAGGCAATTTGTGTTCATGTGTTTTTCTTTTCTAATAAAATTAATTAAGATTATTCAAAATATAATATTTATGTTAGTAAAATCATTTAATTACATTTTCAAACAATACGAACATTTGAGAACTAGTCCTGTTATTGTTAGTATCACCTCAAATTACCAACATTGTTTATGATCAGTGCGTTTCCTTTTAGTAAATGCTATACTTCTTGCTATTCTGTAAAACGAAGTCCCGTCAGTCCGGAGTGTTTTAAACAGCAATCATTTTAAGGTAGCGCAACTGTAATGATTCCCCGCGATTTCTTCTAAGATCGAAGAGCCTTTTTACCTGTTTACTTATGGATATCTAATTTAAGCAGGCACCAGTGTGAAGTTGTCGTGGCCGAGTGGTTAAGGCGATAGACTACAACTCTTTTGGGATCTTCCCGCGCAGGTTCCAATCCTGCCGACGTCGCATACTGTTTGCGACGCTTTTTATTTTGTTAACGTAATTTGATTTAATATAGCATATAAAATATGTTTATTGTTAAATATGTTGAAATTTGTATGCACATTCTTCAATTTATAAAATTAAAACAACGTTAGGGCTAAATTGGATGATTTACTGCTGAAAATATGAATCATGCATGTTGCATTTTTATTTTTATTTCAAAAAGTAAACGGTAAATCTGTCTTTTTTTTGGTATTTTTGCTGTATATAGTGTATCTATAAAAACTAAGATCAAAATATTACTTAAATTTTACTATTTTGAATTTAATGACACTTTGTTTTTAACCAACCACTTTCTACTTGGTTGAAACCACTTACATTTCATTGCGCTCTTCCATAGATTACAAGTTATAAAAAATAAATGTCTGTAAAAGTATACTTAGTTTACCTTGTTTTAACTTTAAACACCTTTACTGCACATGTACACACCAGCTGCATGCCCATATTTGGAAATCTGGATGAATTATGGCATTTTCATATACCCCAGGTGTGCAAATACACTTGACAATAGGCAAGCGTGGGGTAGGTTTTGAAAAAAAATCAGTATATTTTTTTTAAAAAGCACGAAAAGCCTACCTATAAATGTGCATGTAATTCAGTGAAATGATGCTGATTAAGAAAATAATACACTAGATTATATTTGGCAAGGTGCCGATTACAATGGCGCTACCTTAATATCCATTTAGTTGTTCATTGTGCTAAAAAATATTCAACACTTCTATTCAAAGGAGACCGTGATAGTACAAAGACTGTTAACCAGGTATTACATTTTTGCAACAAATTAGATCGTAAAATGGGTCCTTTGTATGGGGAACATTAACTTCTAAAAGGATCATGCATGATGACATCCCAATGTTCAATTACATTGAACCTTTCGTCTTGTAAGTTCTACTTATTATTTAAGCAAGTAAATGTCGCAGTTCATTCCTTGAATCTTGCAACTTTTAAAATTTGCAATCCCTGATTTCATGGTATTTTATTTTTATAAACCTATCTGGTGTATATTATTCCTTCTTATTTATAATTTAAAAATTCTTTGTCAATTATTACATTCCCGATTCCATATAAATACTTATAATGTACTTCGGAAGCTTTTTCTAACTTAGTTTTGTTTAGTTATGCCTCAATTCTTGTTCTCCTCTGTGCCTGATATGAAGTGTAGACATTTCGTATTTTCTTGTAAAATTGCCATGTGTTATAAAAAAGTTTTCAATTCTAAATACAAAACAACGCGTTCAAAAGATAGAACTTATAATTTGACAGATGCTGTGATTAAGTACATGTAAGGATTGTTATACAAGGTAGCAGTTTTTAGTAAATATTTGAAGGTTTTGTAAGTATACCTCTGAAGTAGTTTCCAAAATATGTTTAAGTATAAACTACGTGTGCGGGATGACCGGATGAATTTTGGTCATGAACTAATACTCTAGCGATATGACATTGTCCTTGAACATATTCTAAATTTCCCTAACACATATTAAGCAGAACAGTTTGAAATGTTTCCTATTAACTAATTTGTTTTCAAAACAATACAATGAAATGAAAGCATAAACTAACATATTTTTTCATAATGACCTTTGAAAACAATACTTCTTGGGTGGGTAATTACACAAACACGCACTATTTTTGCCCGATTATATCCCAAATACATCGTGTATATTCGACAAGCCAATTATATTTTAACGTAAAATTTCATTCAATACCGTGTTAATAATATCACAGACACAACGCAACATTCAAATCAATGATAACAATGTTGATGTCTCCGTAGCTCTAAGCAAATATGTTTATAGTTGAAGGGACTGTTATAACAACGCAGAACAATATTTAAAGATATACGGTGTTTATGTTTCTGGCGGTCAAGTGACAAATGCCTAACATTAATCACCACTTTTAAACAAAATAATTAATTAATAACGTTGGACGCCATTGTCGCCGTAGCTGTCAGCAAATATGTATATGGTTCGTGTGAAAGGACTGTAATAACAACGCAGAGCAATATATCAAATATTTTCGGTGATTACGTTCTGGCGGTCAAGTAGCAAATGCGCGGTTACTTGCGCTTCTCACATGACCAACGCTGCGAACTAGTCATGCGTGTAATAGGTTGAGCTATTAAAAACTAGTTAGGGTTGTAAGCTGAACTGTAGTTACTGTTTGGAAAGAATAAAACGTAAATATTTAAATTAATATATATTGATTTAGAATGTTTAGATTTTGTAGAGACATACGGATTTGTTAATTTACTCTATGGCATTGTCATCATCTACATCTACCATTTACGAAATATCTCCACCTTACAGTTCAATCTATATGCACACTGTAATAAAAGGTAATTAATTAATGTGTATACAAATATCGTCAGACTGTTTAAATGCCACAGAACTGTCAATGGAACTATTTGAGGCTGTAACATCTAATTAACATGTTATATAACTTCGTGAATGAATATAACAGCTTAAGTTGGTTTGACTACTGCAAGATTTAGATATATATTTTATTGCACACATGATTAGGAAGGACAATGACTTTTGCTTTCGCAAGTATTTTCTGCTGTTGGAAAACAGAACATGATTTTCACACGCTAAAAGTTGTTTGTTCAAGTCGTTGTTTATCAATTTGAAAACATAGATAGTTCGTTTTCGTGCGTTGATGTTTTCGTTGCTGAAAGTAATACATGTATCAATCTGAAATCAATGTAGGATTTGTTGTTAAAACAGCAAAACAAATACTTAAATTCCGTCTTTAACTGCATGATGACTTATTATACAACCGAACGAGCAAGCAATATTTCTATGCTAAGATTATATGTAAACTTATATTATATGTATTGAATTAAGTAGAGGATAAAGAAGCTGAGAAATACATGGGATAATATTTCATGCTATAAGGAATGCCCTTACATTTTACATTTGCGATCATGATTAATGACGCCTGGAATTTCATTTGAAACAAATCGTATTCTATACAGATATATGTATGTTTACTGAAACTGATATTGGAAATCGCAAGACAGAAACCCTTTAAAGTATCAAAAAGTATTACGCCTGACGTCCAATACGAATGTTATCAGCAACACAATATAGTTCGATATCATTTGTAGCCTTGAAACATGCACTGTAATCTTTCACTACAATATTTATCTCTCAACAATGATATGTGGTATAAAGTTACTTAATATCGTTACTACACACATGTAGCGCGCCAGACATCCCCGGACGAGGTCATGAACTACCTTGTACAAGGAGCCTGGTTCTTGGTCAGAAGCGCGGTTTTCTTGACGGAAATTGCGTCCCACTCTCCCTTACCCATTTGTTTTTACTATTTGTTATTAGCTATGTGGTTTGAAATCTGGATAATTTGCACGTTGATATGTACCGATTAACAACAGCGACAAAATCCACAGGAAGCGACAATGTGTACATTTCTGAACTGAACAGTGGATATTGAAATTAATGAGGAGGAAATACAGAGTGGAATAAATCAAGAAACGTACTATTTATCCGTACGTGTAAATACAATCAAAAGCGTGTTTATCAATGTGAATCGATACAAGATTGATCAAACCCGTTGTTCTTTATATTCATTTTTCAACATTAAACTGGCCATGTGCAATTCATAAGGCATTTAATTTTTCTAAGAGGGCACTTATCGTGATTGATAAGTCATCTGCCTAATATCACGAACATATGTATAAAGCTGAGAGGCATCACGAAGAATGAACGTGGCAAAAAACTAAGGACATCAGCTTTGTAAAATGTGGCGTGTTCTGAGACTTTTGTGCCTAATTCGGCAGGCGTCATAATGAGAAAAATCATCCGAAATGACGTCGCTTAACTTGCACTTAATTCTGTTTTAATTGCCAAATGTTTTCTGTGATTTTACCGTTTCTCGTATTAAAGTTATATACAAATCGGCACAGACTGGTCATTGAAAGTATTTTTTATCAAACAAATAGTTGATTTTGACCTTTTAATTTCCAAGAGCTCAATTATTGCTCCCCTTTTACCGAAATTAGCCATGGTTAAATATAGCCACACACAATAGTCAATACTTCAACACATGTTGATACATATTTTAGCTTGATGCTTATACAACTGTTTGGATATAATTTGTATTTGAACAAGGTAAGTGTTACTCTTTAAATCAACTTTACTTTTAATGGTTAAATGTCAAAAATAATTACAAAAAAAAACTTCATATTTACAACTGAAAACAAAGGTAAAAAAGTTCTCAGTTCCTGTGACATTTTGTTCACATTTTAATTTAATAAATAAAGTTTGTCAATTTTTCCTTATGATTGCATGAGAATTAAAGATATGTCCCGCCTAAATTTTTCTCAATAAAATCACATTTAAGTTTTGGAGAACTTCCTGTCGGAAAAGTCTCTTTTAGTTATTGTCTGTCACTTTATAAAAGTGAAAGTGACATATGCATTTTATGTTAACAATATATCAAAATAGAGTCTATTGGAATTGAAGAAAGAACACTATCATACTTGAAGTTACTATGTACAAATAGACATTATTCTTGTATAAGGATTAACACATAAATACAATGAGATTTCATTGATAATCAGTATTGATAATCAAAGTTATTACATATTATACAACATAAACCCATAACATGTGTCTTACATTAGTTTGCTTTTCGTCTTAATGATTTTTTGTTTCCATTTGAGTGAGGTGAAAGAGACACACCATGTACTAACATCAATTTGGTCAATAACTCGGAAACCATGGCATTGAAGACCTCATAGAGAAATGGACTTACCAGCCTACACCTGATGACCTGGGAACAACAAGATCAAGAACTACTTAACACCTTAAGAAAATATTGTACAGACTTAACGAAACGCATTTTTAAGTCTGTTAAGATTTGTAACAGTTGTTATTCTTTTCCATTCAAGTTCATTTTTATAGATACATTTAAATACTTCAAACAAGTATTTATTCTTCCAAGGTTTGAACCAATTGTTATTCTTTGCCATTCAAGTTCATTTATTATAGATACATTTAAAAAACTTCAAACAAGTATGTATTCTTCTAACAATGAAATTCATGGGCAACCATCTGTATATGCATTGTATGATCATTTAAAGTACTTGATAAATTGAACACTGGCCTTGAAAATATTGGATGTTTAGATTTTAAATAGTTTTATTAAATACATTAAAAAGAAGTTCTATTTTTAATAAAAGAAAACTGAGTTTTAACTGTTACACATTTTATCCTACCATAACACATACATTGACAAAATAACACCTCATGATATACATTTTGATTTATTTCTACCTTGTTTAAAGGGACCTTTTCACAGATTTTGGAGAACTTCCTGTCGGAAAAGTATTTAAGTTTGTCATGTAATGCTTTAAATTGATAAATGAAAACATTGGAACTAAATAGCTCCATAAAAAAGAAAACAATTACAGAAAGAAAAAAAAATCCTCAACTGAACTCGAACCACTCACCCTTGGAGTAAACGTCTAGCATTTAGACCATTCGTTCATCCTTGCTCATACAGTGAGTCTCACTGTGAGTGGTGTTTTTTATATATAAGCAATCCTCGAAGTGTCACAGAATATAACGATAACAACAGAACTCTCCAAATTATTAAATTATTTCGCGATTGTAATGCTTTTTAATTTTCAGGTTTTTAAATTGTCAAAAGATGCATATACTGGATATTTTAGAGCATGGTAAATGTCAAGTATTACTCTTAACTTGCACATATAACTACAATGAAAATTTGCGAATCAGAAACATTTTTTTCAATTTTGTCAATTGACCAAAACGTGGAGAGGTCCCTTTAAAACAAAATGCGCAGTATAATAACCTCAATTTGCTTAAATTCATGACCACTGATGACATCTTATTTTTGTTTAATCACAGAATAACATAAAACAAGCCAGCTGGAAGATTAAAAGCCAGACAGGGTCCCTGTGCAGAAGATGTAAAGGAATAAACAACTTTCTTGAGAAAAAGTCTAATAACTGACTGTATACCACACCCAGTGATTTTTTACCTGCGAGTCCCGCGTCCATGACTCACAAAAACCTCTGGGGATGCAAAGTTTCTAATGATGTGGGTCCCAAAAATGCATTGAAATTTCTAAAAAATTATATAGTTAAATATTTAGACGCGTTCTTTTTATTCGGGGACTCATAGATTTGCAAGTTATCGAGTCCCAGGACTCAGATGAGAAAGTTTGTAAAAATATGACTGCACACCAACAGACAATACTAAGTCCTAGCCCCTTTGCCTGTGATAAAAGAGGAAGAATTAGAACACGTGCAAAACAAACTATTCCNAAAAAAAAAAAAAAAAAAAAAAAAAAAAAAAATTTTTTTTTTTAAACCTACAATTGCGAATTTATTGGTCCCATTTGGGAAACATGCTACCTATGCTCATTTTATTATGCTGTTTTATTTTAATAATTTATATTTTATTTTACAAAAGACACTTAAAAAAGCTGCATGACTTATTTTTGTTTAATGGTTACCGTGGTTACCACAGAACGTTAGTCATGGTTATGTTACTAACTCTTTAACATTAATGATTTCTGAATTTATCGTTGATAGGTTTTAAGATAGCAATGTGTAATATTAACAAAACGATTACATAAAAATTGAATAAAACAGAAAAAAAGTATGTTTGTCGATGTATATACCTAATTTTGTGATCTGTTTTGTATTCTTTATAAATTTATATAATTATTGAATTTCCATTATATCTGAATTGCTTAGAGATTGCAATTTTTTTAAATTAGGTTGTGTATTATTGTTTTCAAGGTTTAATAAACATATAATTTAATGTACAGGTCTTTTAAATAAATTATTTTAGTTTCACCTCTTGTAAATAAATTATGTTTTGTAAAGACATTGGTTTCCATGGTTACAAGACATTAAAAACAATGAGATAACTTGTTAACAATCACTGATTATATTTGGAAAAAAGTAGATGTAAACTCTAGAATATGCATATATATATATATATAATTTAGAAAATCGTACAGTTTTTAGGAATTATTTCGCAGTGCCATTATATTTGTTAAAATTAGGTAATTGTTAGTAATCTTATCAGATCCAAATGTACTGCAAACTTATTTAGAGCAAATTAACACAATAGTCAATATCTATTGCGATATACACTTTGGCTTTGTATCTGCATTAGGTATGGAAGTATTTGTTTCCTTATATCATTTAAAAAAACAACAAAAAACAACTATAAAAACATTCTTTGTATAATCAGAATTTCAAACATTTGAATTATTAATGGTATTCCCATGGTAACCAATATACATTTTATAATGTTTTTTTATTCTTGAGTAGTATTAACTATATCAGATAATACAACCAAATGTTAGTGATTTATTCATGCACTTGTAGATTTATTAAAACTGTATTTACTTATTTTATTGGCATGAACATAAATGAAGAAATGTTTTTGTGTGTGTTTTACTAGGCATTTCTAAATCAGCCGTTTTTACCTAAAATTGAGAAATATTGCAAACTTGTTTATTTTTCCGTGTTCTGTATACATGGAAGCTTCTGAAAATGTGAATAACTCTATTTCGTCCATGTACCCCATTTTGACCAAAAATCTCAGAACAGGCCACAAATATGTGTTAAAATCCAAATTCAAGTTTACTATCCCTTCTTATTTAAAGCTTTTCAAAATGTGTCTGTTGTTGTAACTTATGCATAGAAGTATCAAAGTTTCAAAACCTTTACGTTCAAATGCAATACAATTACGACCGTTTTTAGCTCATTCTGACTACAGAAAAAGCAGATAATACCTCAGTACAGCGTTAGAGGAGGAATATAGATACTAGCTGGTGATAAAGTCTTTGTAAGCACTGTGTTAACCAAAAGATATTAATATGGGTTACAACGAAGCTTTTAAAAGACGTTATCGATATGGAATATAAATGATTCCATAATTGAAATATTCCCATTCAATACATTGACAATTGCTTAACAAAGCTAGTGTTCTAAGTGTTTGACCACGATCATTCGACATGATGTAAGCCATATATGTGTTCGTAATCAAATAAAGTGTAGGCGGCTATTCAATCAAGATAAGTGTAACGTTACAAACGGTCTTATGGATTTCACACGGATAGTTAATATCACGGCATGATTGTATATGTTGTTGTATTGTTAATATAATGACGAATGGGTTTGGATGCAGAGGAATACAATCATTGGAGAAACACTTGTTCGATGCACATCCATAATCCAAGCTCATTTTTTGATTGTTTTTACAAGTACTTAGCAATAGTTCGTTTCCTATTTTTAGTCCACTTGTTCGGGATTAAATACAAATACAAAAGGTTGATTGTTTATGTTTACCCAGGTGGTATTATATCTTTTCCATCATTTATTTAATATCCACTGTACTTGTCTCAGTACAGATATTGACAAAGTGTCTCTTACTTTGTATAATGTCATACCAGCCTATTATTTAGATCTGCAAATGCATAACTTGTAAACATACTAAAGCATGTTAACTGCACTTATGTCCTCTCGACGATGCCAACGCTTAAGTTGATAAATGTGCCAAGATGCCTGCTGACTATTTACGAGTCTTATTTAAACAGACCGCCATGTTAAGCAGATACGCTTCAACACCCGCGCCTCTGTTATTTGAACCTCGTTCGTAGACAACTGAGCTAAATGCCTGTTCGTAAAGTGTGGTCCCAAATAAGCCTGTGCATTCCGCACAGGCTTATCAGGGAAGACACTTTCACTGTTTTTGTGGATTTTTCGTTTTAAGGAGGTCTCTTCAGAATAAAAATCCAGTCTAGGCGGAATGTGCTGTCCCTGATAAGCCTGTGCGAACTGCACAGGCTTATTTGGGACCACACTTTACGAAGGCTAATCCTGGATGACACTTTTTGCAAATGCATAAAGCCAAGTTATCAAAGAAGAGGCTCATTAAGTTGATCGTCTGTCTGGAGGGAATCGCCATTCAGTGACCCTTTCTGAGACAAAGATGATAAATTACTATTGTTGCAATGGTGTGATTTTTTATCAATATTTATGAATACAATACTTATTTTGTACATTTATGCAGGTTTACTTTTACTTTTTACTGTTGGGCGTACATTATTATTTCGCTGAAAACAAGTGAGTAAATTTTAAAATCTTGATAAATCTACTCTGAAATATAAACTAGATGTTTGAGGCGAATGATTGGAGTCATACGATTACGAAATGAAATAGTTCTTAAAAACATTTTAAACTTCGTTGAGCATTTTGAGCAGAACATGTAAAAATTCTTTTTGTTAACTACGTTTTTTTTTTCCAAAACATAAATTAACGTTTGTTTTTCGTTAAGTTCTGTGCAAACTTTTCAGGCGAATTATTAAAGAACACGCAGTTGTTCGCCAAGAATTTGTCCCAAAGCAGTGTGTATAATCTTCAGGAAAATCACATCTTAACACCTAATTCAATACCGTTTTCTTAATATCGACGATATAAGTCATCATTCAAAACTATAATAACAGTCTACAGTACAACACATCTACGAAATGCCTTCTGGAAATCCCCACATAAAGTTAATTCGATATATACACTGTAAATAAATGTAACCAATATATTTTTAATTAGCGAAATTAATTATTATGATGATTTGCGCGTCAGAAAACAGCTGACTATGTTTAAGCTCTATTTTATCATTGAATAGCAATGGTATAACAAAAGTAATCAACACTGAACATTCATTCAAGATCTTTGATTTGTTCAGATTAAACGAGTATTGTCTTTCAAAATCAGCAGGTGATGCGATAAGTATTGTTAGCTCAGCTTCTCATGTGGGCAATTGATTCAAGACTCAAGGCACAAATTAAGGTAACTACATTGTAAAAAGAACTTGCGAAGACAATGTCTGGGTCATATCGACATTTCTAATCAAATGGATTTTCAATAAAAAAGGAAAATTGTGTGTTATTAAATGTAGCATTAGCGAAATAAATGCCGCATTAAAATTATGATGAGAAAATTTACAACTATTTGATAAGGTATTTCCAACTGATATATTTGTTTTCCTTGCGGTGGAACATTGAATTATACACATACGTTTTGGGGTATTTTTTATTAACTCAAATTCGCATCTATTGCTGCCATGTGCTCAACATTATTTTGACTATGTTATGATAAGTTGTATAACAGCAAATGATAGGCTATATTAGATATATTGCGATTAGAAATGAACATTCATTTACTTATGGCCAACATTTTATTCAGTCAGTCGTTGTTTTGTTTATATCATTTTATTCACATATGTTTCTATTTTGATTTGAATGTTTGTTCAATATACTTATTCTAATTTGCATTAATCTTCTGGATTTAATATAAATAACAGTTAAAAGAAATCAGTACATGCAAGCGAAATGTGTTTTACAAAAACACTCTAAGAAATCGAAAACCATTATTTAATTAAAAAAAACATATACAAATCTTTAACATTACTATATTAGTAATATTCGTATTTAAATATTGACAATACATGCACACACAGTAACATGAGCCGAAGTATTATCAGACGAGAACTGATTATTAACATCAAGTATTATCAAACGAGAAATTAGTATTAACATCCGTTTATTTATGGCAAGCGACAATATAGCCTTTATTATACTGGGCGATTTGTACAACAAAACATGGAAGGTAAAATATTCAAATCTGTGTTCACTTTCTTGGAAAGTTCTCAACAAGCATTTGAAAAGCATCCTGAAAATAACACACAGCTGAAACATACCCACAAAACACACGCGTTTAGCAAACACTTACCTCATAATACTGCATTAACATAAAACACGTGATACAAGAGAATAGAAATAAGAGTTAATTGTAATTAAGTAACTCATATACATTTTTTTAATTACAACACAAGTAAGAGAATTAAACTTTCCTGAAAGAAATTTGAGACAACTCTAAACATGTACTTTTCTAAAACAACATCAACCAATAAAGTTGCCGTGTTACAAATGCAGTTGAGTTGTTCTACGAACAGAACGTGGTTGTATCGTCGTCCACCAGCCGGGGGATAAATTAAACGTCATATCAACGTAGCGAAAGCGAATTAAATGGGAAAAGACATATAACAGAACTCCTTCCCCAATATTCAGCTAAAGACTTTGCCTCATTCAATAGAGCGCCAAACATTGCTCTAATGCGTTTGCAGATAGGTAAACAAGAATGATACTAATACGAAGCGTGCAATTACGTATGCTTTGTAAAAAGAAGAAACAAATTATATATACGTATTTAATATATAATGTTAAAGATGTCTCTGAAAGTACGGAACATAACTGTCCAATATTGAATGCAATACCCAGGGCTAGTATGGGACGTAAGCCTCAATATATATAATTATCTTAACCTTGTATTGCAGGTTTTGAACCTCATATAGTTATGTATAGTCAGATAAAACAGTTCACATTAATACTCTCGATTTGTATTATGTTATGTCAAGATTTTCAAATCGTAAACTTTCAAGCCACGACTAAAATGTTGTAATGACATAAGTTGTTCGCTGGCGGGTAAAAAAAAACTCTCCTTCAAATGTTATGCTATTCGTGGCGACAACCATGTAAGAAGTGAGAGAACAATACACACTCATGATTGCATACCAATGCGAACCAATACTCATCGCAAGAGAAAAATGTTCAGCTGTCACAATTCCTGACATATTTGAGCGCCAAAGACCAACACATTTAATAGTACATTAAGTGGTAGAGAAACGGTGTCAGTGCAATTATTAATCATATGGCAGATTCAAAGTGCACTTCCATTACTGAAAGATGGATACAATTTTTTAAATACACGTCAAATAAATCAGTCAACGATATCTTGTCTGCTTTCTGTTCAGTCTCGAATATTTTATTAAAAAGAAGGTCACAAATAAATCAGTCAAATATATCCTGTCTGCTATCTGGTACTGTCTCGAAAAATTTATTTGAGAGAAGGTCAACTTCAATAGTTCTGCTTGCTGTTGTATTGACAGAAGCGGCAAACAGGTCACACTTTTCCATCGTATTAAGCTTTCTCGACAATTTCAGAGTCGCAGATCATTTTATTGTACTGGTTAATGTAAAGATCGGTGAAGCTGCCATTATTATGGAAACAATCTAAAACGTTCTGATTTCCAAAGACACTCATTCCCAGGATGGCGTTTGTCGGATTCGGCGGGTGAAATACTATGGGGGATATTAAGCTTCCTACTTTAACAATTGCAAAAGTAAATCCCCCTTTTCAAATACATATTCTATACCATATTGCTACATATTACATCATTCAACGTCGGGGTATGCTAAGTCACGTTCTTGACATACTCTAGAATAGAATTTTTGATTTTCTATTTGCATGAGTTTAAGGAAGTCGTGATTTTCAATAATCTCAAATTAAGTCAGAAATAGACACATTAGAATCGAACTATGGTCTCATGCTAGAAGACACATATTGTAAGCAAGCATGACCTTTTTTATACAAAGCAAATGCTTTAACCAATTTTGATTCTTTAAACATTTAAATTATATTGCTAAGTAAAAGGAAAATTAAAACAGTTAAAGAGTAAAACAAATTTTGATGAAAGCGACGCTAATTTTCACAATTTGACTGGTACCGGTACCAGACCCAAAGTGGCGAGGAAAAATATAAATGTTACATTTATTCAAATGCATGTCTACCTTGAACCCGAGCGACAAAACGCAATATGCTTGGACGACCTTTTGTCATTTTATACTAGTCAAATATGTACAGATTGATATGTTATGTCTTATTCCACACTCTGGTCTTAAATGCATAAGGAACGCACATACAAAAGTTACTGTTGATGTAGATACAATCCCGTATCCGTATATGACAGAGATACGTCAATAAGAATACATGTCAAGTCACCTACACGAAGAGGAAAACGCTATATAAGAAACAATAAACGAAAATATGACCTGTTTTAGCAACACAATTTATGTTTTAACAGAATCAATGTGTGCTTCTCTTTACTCTGTTTTGTTTTGTACTTGTTCTTGTTCACTAATTATTCGATTTGATCGTATCGAATCTAATATTGTTTGTCTGCATCATTAATGGAACACATACACGTTTATATATACATATAATTTGATAGATTACCGACATAATACCGACAGCGACACTGATAGTTTGTAAGTTTGCAAGTTTAGGTGTTACTTACAAAACTAAAATATTTTGAACAATTTAAAATAAACGTACTTATTACCGCAATTAGTTGATAACAAATGTTTTCCAACTCAGTATTGGAATCATAATATTCTATAAAAAAGTTAAAATATAAGTTCCTGTTACCATCATCAAGTTGTATAGCATACTAGACAACAAAAAAGCAAAACTAGAATATAAATGATTTAATCTGGGATCACCGCTTTAAAACGGTCGATTTGAATTATTTGAAATTTTAACCAGTTCAATGGGTAGCAGAACCCTACAATTACCCCAGCAACCATTTTGCCAATTGTTTTATTTTGTATTTCTGATAATATAGAATAATAACTACACCTCCAAAGGTAAAGTCAACATCGACCATCACAATCCTCGGTGTGCTATATTTACTATAACCCTAAACTGACGATGGCACTAAAACATATATAGTCCAAATGGAATTATGGATAAAACACGTTGATTTATACTTTTGTAGTATATCTGCCGATAATTTTAAACATAATTATTGTGAGTGTTGTAGTCTTCATCTAACGAAAGCTTTTAAGAATCACTACAACAGCAGCGACGTTTCTAAATCCAGACTAGTGCTGTTTTATTCTCTCGAGCAACTTATTTCAGACGTGTTTAAAAGAACAAATATGATGTTACATTGTAGCTACCAAAGTACACATACGTACACAATTAACTCCGTGTGGAAGAATAAAAAAATCGGTTAACCTAGTTACTTGCGATCTTCCTGTATTGCTTTCAAACAGTAAATTAAATCATCAGATATGTAAATCGTTATTATATCCTCAAATTGCAACTTGTAGCTATTGTATTTGAACCTCGAGGGTAATCTAAACAACAAATTCACCATCGACACTCGTCTTTTCATTTAGGATCGACTTTCACGTGTATGTTCAGATATGGGAATTAAAATACAACGGATCCGAGCTGCTGTCTAGACATAACACATGGGGATTGTGAAAAATAAGCTAATAAAAATGTTTCTGTTAGAGATTCATGTTTCACTGATGTAACCTGGATCGACTATCGGAAATATAAAAGGTGTACGCTTGAAATTTAAATATTTATATAAAAATTGGTTTTATATATTAAATCCCATCATTCAGTTCAGTTCAAACGCACGGCGATGTCTTTCAACGTTAATGTCCACTGACTTATCTCAGTAGTTAATAGAAGTGCACTATTATTAATTGTGTGACGCTGTTCTCACTACTCTGATGTTACAGCTTTGAAAAAAATGGTTGCATTTGTATGGTCTGTGATGCACTATAAAATACAAGATATGTGGTTGATAACATACAAAGGCAGTGCTCCAGCTAGGATTTGAAAATTGTTCTTTTATGTATTCAAATATAATGATCGGTCTTTCTCTAGCGATAACAAGTAATTACCGTCTGTACGCTATTTCCCACCCACCTATCCTAAATGGTATGTTTGTAAAGCGATAATTTACGGAATTGTGTTGAGTCTCAGTTGTCTCGGGTTCTACGGACATGGTCGCCACAATTCACCGTCGAATCAAGAATTAAATAGCTTCAACAGAGCGACGGGCAGAGATGGTCTACAGTGTCCGGTTGACGGCCCCAGGATCCTGTATGTCTGACTGTACCAGAGATGTTTAACAACACTATAACGTTTACTTCGTTTGTTGCAAAAAAAAACTGATTTCTTTTAACAAGCGTCCCTTTGGTCTCATGGGACAAAGTTTACCTCGTTTGTTGTACACACAATTATTTCTTTTAACGAGCGTCCCTTTCATCTCAGGGGACAAAGTTTTCCTTGTTTGTTGTTAAAAATAATGATAGTTCTCTTAACAAGCGTTCCTTTCGGTGTCAGGGGACAGATATTTAATTTTGAAACTTCAAGCCGGTCTCGGGGAAACTTGTGTCGAAAACTTTCTCTATTTATCGGTATTATTGTTCCAGCCTTGACAAGATTAAATCAAACGAGATTTAAAAATAAAACAAACATCAAGGTTTTAGAGGTTCTTTAGTTTCTTGTCGTTGAACTAATATAGCTAACATGGGCGTAAGCCTTTGTGGACATTACCATTTCAATAATTGACAATACGTTACATATCACCCTCTATGGTGGGCGATATTTATAAGATTATACTGAACAATTAAATAGGGATTTATAATCCAGTCTCTCTTGGGTTCCAAATATGTTTTATAACACATAGCATGATAACTTAATTTGCAGATATGCATGATTATGTTCACCAAGAGTTTGATATAACATGTGTTTGATAGAAAACATTTCATTTCCTTCACTATAGAACTCAATATAAATGTAACATGGCTTAATCAACGTTTTCAATAATGACATGAACACCAAGCATCCTCTATGGCTTGTTATTTATATGAGCCTCGCTCTATGTAGTCCGCACTGGCAAATCAGGGACATTTTTTCCACTTGTATGGGGTTGTTTGTTCAAAGTAGGTCTCTTTGATATGAAAATTCAGTTACGGCGGAAAGTGTTGTCCCTGATTCGCCCTTGCGGAATGCACAGGCTAATCTGGGACGACATGTTAAGCACATGCATTATACCCTCTTCTCACATAGCGAGGATCATATATTATCATGTACAATTTAGGAGTATAGTGGATATTTAAACAGAGGAGATGGATGTATACCGACTCCGAATATACCCCGAGAGACGCTTATGGTATTTTTGTTATTTTTCTTCCTATACAGTATCCACCTTAAATAACGAACAAGTCGAACTTGGAGATTTTGTGCGAAATTATAACGATCGTCATTATTTCTTTTAGCATACATTTTACGAAGCACATGTGATAATTAGTTTCAACGGAATTTACCGAAAAATCGTGTTAGTATTTGCAGGCTCAAGCATGACGTTTATTAACTTACTTTTAACGTTGTCCTTTAAATGTCACGTACAAAATGCAATGAACAATTGTAACTGATTCGTGTAAAAGTAAAGAATGGGACCTACTGTTCTCTCTTCCCCAGTATTTGTGATGTGGGATTTAAGACGTTTTGTATTGTTAACTGTTTCTTTAACAGAATATTGTTTTTATTGTGATGTAAAAGCTATTGATGGTTAAAATGTAGGCAATGTGTTATAATATGCATATATTACATGTGAACTATGTACAGTATGGAGTGGGATGCCCACGACCCTCAAATACATATTGATGAGGAATATCTAAACATGTTAAACGGAGAAAAGTATAGTCCGATCAGGATATATTAAGTTCCAGAATCATGGTAATCCATATGAAAATAATGTGATATTACAATCTGAAACGAAAGTAAGGTATAATATATTCATATAATAATTTGACGTGTAAATCTTAAATCCAGTCAAATATACTCGCTATCTTCAATAGTATGTCTTTTGACGTCATTTTAAAGGTTTAACTCACAGTTTCTAATGTTCTACAATTATCAGCAGTAATTAAATTAAGTTCATGTCTGCATTTATCATTGCAAATAGATCAATAGTGCGGTTGTCGGGGTGCAATTTAGGAAATATTCTAGTGTCTAACGAAAATGATATTTAACTTTATACTTTATCGAAGTACTTTGATACACATTTGAAATCGAATTAACTTTGAAGGATTCCATGAGAAGGAACATTAGCATGTTGTTATATCAATTTCATAAAAGGTTAAATCCAACTTCAATTTTACTGTCCCTTCTTATTAACAGCTTTTTCAAATTTTCTGAGTTGTTTGTAACTTATGCAAAAGATTATCCAAGTTTCAAAACCTTCACGTTCAAATGTAATGCAACAACAAGTGTTCCGACCCCGGAAAGAGCAGATAATAACACAATACAGTGTTAGAGGGGGAAACAAATACTAGCTTATGATAATGCCTTTGTAAAAAACATGTTTACAATACAAAAATAATATGGGAAACAAGGAAGTCTATGAAACCAGCGTATTTTGATTGTGTAGATATGAAAATAAAACAATAAGACAAGCCAAACGTGTCTACCTATCATGCCTGATCATGCCTAGGGATGCGCATCCCTTTCTGATTTAAATTAAATGATAAATAATATTATAAAAAAACGTTATTACGTACAGGCCTTTATCCGTATGTATATATAATTTGAAATGGTCACAATCAGCAGTTAACTTAATATGTCCATGCAAATTATTTCATTTAATAAACTAAACATATTTTGAACAATGCTAGTGGGCTCAGTTTATTTTACGTAATGCCCCAAAGCCGCTGAAAAAGGTTGTTGAACAAATAACGATTTTGAAGACGGCTATTCAATCAAGATAAGTGCTTTGTAAGACACGTCCTCGTGAATATAAATTAGCTAAGAAGGCTGCTGACTATTTGCAAGTATTATTTACACACACGCTCCGACTCCGTGGTTATTGGGTTAATCGGCTGTCTGGAGGGAACAGCTATTCAGTGACTAATGTGTACGACAAAGATTATAAATTGATATCGCTGGACGTGTGTGTCTTTTCATGAATATAAATGTATCATATCTTGAAAACATTCTAAACTACGTGAAGCATCATTTTACAAGGCTTCTTGTTTACTAAGTTTAATACGAAAACAATAGTTTGCGCAATCATAGTAACTGTTCTCTGAAACCATAACTTTTCTTGAGAGTAATTCAACAACACGCATGTTTTTGTCCAGATTATTTCGGCTTTACCTTGTTTATATTCTACAGAAGAAACACGTCTTACCGTCAAATTATTGCATTCAATAACACTGAAGACAAATCATTATTTAAAGCGATGATAATGGATTGTGACAATATCAACAGTTAAAGGTCATAAACGAAATCTCTCCCGAGAACGTGCACTCAAAGTTTCATCCATATGTACACTTTAATGTAATGAAACTGATTATATTGTTTACGGATTCCGTTGGAGTTTTTTTTAATGCAAATTAACGTCCAATTTAAGTATTAGTGTACATAATCGTCTGATTAAATTTAAAAAAAAACTTCATAAATGAATGCATCTAGTGTTAATATTATTTCTGATTACACTCACAACAATCCGATATTTGGATCCAAAACAGTCAGATATTAAGGTCAGTAACGATTATAAACACGCACACCGTTTTCAGACTCATGCAGGATGGTTTACCATTATCTCACTTACAGGATAAAGGAGGACAATTACTCATTATTTCACGAGTAATTTTGTTGTCCTGATACAGATACACGGATACACGATTTGTGTCCATGTAAACCTTGTTACAAAATATGTCTGTACGTTGGTTAAAAGTTTAAAAACAACGATATTTCGTTCTGTTTCGTCATATTCATCAGAACTAAATATCTTGGCGGTTGTTCAATACAGATAAAAATCTCAACATGCAAATGCGTATTGCACGTCTTGATCTTCATGCTGACTCGTTAAAAAAACAAACGATGCGCAGATATTTTGATTATAAGTTCGTTTTTTTTTTTACTTGTAAAAATGCATCGACTTAAGAAAGGTGCATTGCAAAATGGTAATTCATAATAAAATATATGGTTAACAAAACTATCAACTAAAACTAATTCACGAAAACCCCACCTTTTTGTGTGACAGATATAGAGGTGACAATCAGCATGCAGACAAGTTATACAATTCTGGATATTTTGAAATAAATGCATCAAAGGTTCATACATCATTTAGTAGAGGATGATGAAGATAAGGCTTATATGCAATCATCTTTCCAGCTATACGAAATGCCCTTACTCATATTATTTACAATCATGGTTATTGAATCATAGGAGTTCATTGGAAAAGAATCTTACTTGATAAAAACAAATGCCAAGTTGGCTTACTATCGTTGGCAATTGAAATCCCAAGTCAGAAACCCTATAAAGTATCAATACGTAATAGGCCTGACTTCCGATACTTGTGTTATCACTATGGCATATATTTCGATTTCAATTTACGTTTATTATTCATAACTTTGGCTGAACAATGCTGGTAACCTGATTCTTACATTAAACGGGTTTGATCACAAATCTTCGTATTGGTTAAAAATGTCGGGGCCATAAGGAGCAAAAGCTAGAGCGATGCCACGAAACCACGAGGGCTTCTGATATGTAAGGTGTATTGCATTAAACGCTAAAACATGTATACACGTTTTTTCCTAATCGTGAACGGAAAACATTGCAAATGATTAATAATTTGACCGATTTCGATTTATGATTATCCATAAGCGAACCGATATTTTTAAACATTTTGTCTAACTAAGGAGTGGTTTTTGAGTTGTTGGGATATATGTTACACATACGGTTTTAAATACTTCCTGTAAAATCCCCTAAAGTAAGTTTAATCTCGCGAGGATGACTCCCTGGAATTTCGATCAGATATTAATTGTTGCTTAACATGGTTTAATTTATATTATAACCACATTTCTTTGTCATTACGTATACTTGTTGAAATGGTTACCAATGGCCGATTGTGCATCAAATGCTGATGGAAAGTTACACACAAACCAGAACTAAGAATGTATTATTTACAGAAGGTAACCTAACTATTGGTAACCAAATACATAAATATGTTCTGCTTAATGTTTCTATTTTCATATTGTAATAAAATATATATTCAAATAGGACATGGCTTTATAAAAGACAATCGGCGTTTAAATATATATTAAGATGATTCGCATTGTAATTTAATTATCGCTGTCTCTTCTAATTAAAGATTATTAAAATGTATGAAGTGTGTAACTTTTGATTCGAAAGCTTGGATATCAAAAGCGAGATAAAGTAGCTAACTGTAAAGTATTTTTACAGTAATTGAATTACAAAAAAATTAAACACGTCGTTCATTCCAAGATAGTATAGGGTATTTATATCACATAGACAAAATGATTATCTATGACGTCACCCATGACTGAGATATTTAACAATAAAGATAATTATAGTCTTGGGGATGTTAAATGGAATATAGCAGTATGTGGTTTCAATTAAGTATCACAGTAATTTGATATTATGTTCAAGAGCCTTTAAATAGACACGTATTGGGGAAGAAAAACCATCCAAAATGAAATACGTATATATAATTTGTAATGGTCACAATCAGCAGTTAGCTTAATATGTCCATGCAAATTATTTCATTTAATAAACTAAACATATGTTATTTTCAAGAAAATAATTATCTCTTCATAATGTGCTATGCCCGTTTTATGTGTCCAACAAACATAACGGTACTACACTGGTGCATTGTCTATTTCCGACACTATCCTAAATTCGCAACCAAATCCAAATATGCATTTTAAGGAGGCGACTGTTTAATTGATCTTGATCATGTTTTCAATAACAACATAGTACATGTATGTAGTTGTGACTAAAAATGCAAAGTATACATATTAAAAAAGTTGAAGCTTTTATTCACTGTTTATCTTTTTTTTTAATAACTTCGTGAATGAATACGAAAATTCTAGATACGGGTCCAAAAGCAGTCTGAAGTTATTTTGAGAACGCTAAACGTGGTTTTACCCATACATAATTTAGATATACAATTTTGCAACAAACAGAACTCAAAAAGGCGATGCCTGTTATTATTACAGGGGATATAAAATACACGAGGAGAACAAAAAGTGGTATACAATATGAAACGTACTATTTATCAATATATGTAAACTTGTTTAGATTATGAATGTGTAACGATCAAATTTTGATCAAAACCTTTGGTCTTTATATTCATTTGCATTCATTTCTTAACATAAAACTGGCCATGTGAAGTTTATAAGGTGTTTTAATCTTGCTAACAGGGCACTATCCTGATTGATTAGCCATCTGCCTAATATCTTTGTGTTCACGAACAGATTTATAAAGTTTAGGGGCATAACGAATAATGAACATTGTCAAACACTAGGCATACCCGCTGTGTTAAATATGTGTCAGTGTATTAAATGGAATAATTTTAATTTTTGCCTACATAAAAAATAATTGACAGTTGATGATATGTAACGGTAACATTATGGGTCAGAGAAATACATTTTAAGGAAATTTATAAAAGAAAGTCGGTCAGTACTTAAACTTTACATTCATATTCCATATTTTGTTAACAAACCACGTACTTGGACCCCGACAGTAAAAATAAAAAAATATGTTTTGCCATAAATAGGCGCTTATTAACATGTATTATAGGCATCTTAAGGGTAAAGTAAATATTCGATTTCGGTAGACATCGCTCTCCTAAGGATGCAAGTCTAAACTGCCTATGATATTATATAAATAGCACACACCATATACGGCATTCAACGTCGTGTACGAGCATGGTTTTCGCCTCGATACACACTCAGGATTCCTTACTTGTTAAAACCGTTAGGACCATAAAGCGTATAGAGCTGTATATAGAATTGTAATGTTAACAAGATGGCAATTTAGTGGGAAGTTATGTCACCGCGATTAATTAATTCAGTAATAAAGAAGGCGTTTTAATTCGAAAAAAAAATCGAGCGAGACAGAAGTGATTATTATGCTTATAATAAAACACCATATTATATAACCAACGCTTTTAAATAGATAATTCAATTTGGAACATGCATTTAACATGGTTCATTGTCAGCTCAGGGTTATAGTTAATATTACACACAGGTGAGGCTGACCGAGACCGATGATCGACGTTGATAATACTGTACGACGAGTAGATATTATTAAATGTTATCAGAGATTGAAAAAAAAAAACGAAAAACATTTTGAAATGTTCAATGAGAAGGTATACATAATAAACAAAAGCAAGCGTTCTTTGAAGTTTCACGTATTGCTTTAAAAAAAAAAATACTTAAATAGCCGTTTCTGTTATCAATAATCATCAATCAAAATGCATTAAAGTATATTAGAGCGTCTAAAAAAGGCTTAAAATATAATAATTTGGAAAATTCACGCATTACAAACATGATGTTTTGAATAAGTTGTTAAGTTCGAAAGCTTCAGTCTGCATAGTTATATTTGATTGGGATCGTTTAACTCTGGTATTTAAATACCGTATTCAAACTATTAATTATAAATACTTAATGCATACAACCAAGATATGCAATTTTAAACCACTTACATAGTTTTCCATATGAGATGCACGACGGAACGTGCTTTTTATGTGATTGAATCTGGAAAAATGTTAATTAAGGCTATTCGTTAAACCTGCTTTAGCCCACAATGTGTTTTGAATTGATGATTTTAAGGTGGTTACCAGGTAGTTAATCAATTATTATTATTGCTGTGTAGGGTTCGGATACTTATTTAAAAGGTTTAAACTTCCAATGATTTTATTTGACCGTTTCGAAGCGGTGATCCCATATTAAATCGATATATTCTATATTTGATATGTATATTGTCTTGTTTGGTATACAAAGATACAACGGTCGATGTTAACAAGAACTTAGCTTTCCTATAGTTTTTCTACAGTATTATATACTGCATGGTAGCGACTTCATACTTGATATGTCGCGGATTCGAAACCATGGGAAGGCAAATTTGTTTAAAACTATTTGTCTTCATAGTACTTTTATATTAAATTTATTAATTATGAATTATGCAGAAAACTTCGTCATGTATGTAAACAAAATTAGTTGCCTTTAATAAACTTGAAAACGGAACCTGTTTAGGCCAGCATTTTTAATTTATTTGTTTTACGGGAAATTTTTCAAAAAAATTGAGTCGGGGGGGATAAATAAAAATAAAAATAAAAGCATGAAAAGTGAGCAGTCTACCAAAAAAATAAAAATAAAACTGTCTAAACTGATAAAAAAAATTATTTTTGAAAATTTAAAATTCAGCCAATTTAACCTTATGTATACTTGCATTAACCTTTACGTGTTTTATATATATCTCATTACACTGTTGTAGAAGCTTTTTATAATAATAGTAAACATATTTTTATATATATTTATAGGTAAAAGCACCTTTCGCATGTATTATACTATATTGCTTTAATAGGGACTATTAAACACGCCAGGTGTGTAGTGTAGTATAGTGATCATTAAACTTTTGTTGAGTGTATATCATATGTATGTTTATAACAAATATAGCATGCATTTGACTTTAATAAAAAAGACTTGAACACGTTTTACATTGTTTAATAGCTTTAACAACCAACTTTGTAACTTTCATCCATGGGTGGAATATGCACACTTAAAAATACTCTTTAATATACAACAGACTTGCTTTATATCATAGCTTTAACAACCAACTTTGTAACTTTCATCCATGGGTGGAATATGCACACTAAAAAATAATACGATAATTTGTATCAATCATGAGAAAAAAAAGAGCCAGTAACAGGAAAATGGACCTTAGGACGATTGCGACCGTTTTGGCTCCAAAAGAGCAGTCTGATCAGGATCCAAACTTGAACTGATCTTGTTCCAAACTTTGGGTAGTGAAAGTTCTAGTGCATAAAATGTGAATATTTCATTTAAGAAACCGGGAGTTATACAGTTTTATATGAAAAAATGTGCTGCATTTCATTTTTTTATTCAGAGAGTTTATAGTGTTTATATATGTAAAGTGAACACAAAATATGTAACGTTCATATCCATTCATATCTTGTTTGGCGAAATAAATTTACATTTTCATATCTCACTTGTTTACACCCTTTATATACTATGCACGAATCGGATTTCCAACCACGACGAAACATAAACCAGACTGCAAATTCCGTGACAACGACTACACGAGCCAGTCTAAAGGCTAGAAATTTCGGAATCTGCACGTAGATCAATAATTAATCCATATATTTATGTGTCATAACAGCCGTACGGCTAGACAATCTCCATAGGAACAGCTAAACGAATAGAGCCGTATGACTAGCCTCTTGTCTACCCGTACGGGGCCGTACGGCTAGCCTCTTGTCTACCCGTACGGGGCCATACGACTAGCCACTGCCAATAAAAAAAGCATGTTAAATTAGTTAATTTGCTACTGTAGTGAAATAAGGTCACTTCCAACAGCCTTGCTGTTGGGCTAGCTCTTTAGCGACGTGGTTAAAGTGTCTGACTACCACTCTGGAGGTCGTGGGTTCAATCCCCGGCCTGAGCTCAGTATTTTCACATTAATGGCGACGAGGCAAAAAAGAACTGTGAATGCGGGAATGGGTCTGAGCTGTTTAATGGTTTCTGGGAGGGCCATGCGGATGCAAGACATGCTGTAGCGGGCGTGTCTGGGCCTTGAAACATTAAAAGGGGGACTAGTGTAGTGAAATAAGGTCACTTCCAACAGCCTTGCTGTTGGGCTAGCTCTTTAGCGACGTGGTTAAAGTGTCTGACTACCACTCTGGAGGTCGTGGGTTCAATCCCCGGCTTGAGCTCAGTATTTTCACATTAATGGCGACGAGGCAAAAAAGAACTGTGAATGCGGGAATGGGTCTGAGCTGTTTAATGGTTTCTGGGAGGGCCATGCGGATGCAAGACATGCTGTAGCGGGCGTGTCTGGGCCTTGAAACATTAAAAGGGGGAGGAGTGTAGTGAAATAAGGTCACTTCCAACAGCCTTGCTGTTGGGCTAGCTCTTTAGCGACGTGGTTAAAGTGTCTGACTACCACTCTGGAGGTCGTGGGTTCAATCCCCGGCTTGAGCTCAGTATTTTCACATTAATGGCGACGAGGCAAAAAAGAACTGTGAATGCGGGAATGGGTCTGAGCTGTTTAATGGTTTCTGGGAGGGCCATGCGGATGCAAGACATGCTGTAGCGGGCGTGTCTGGGCCTTGAAACATTAAAAGGGGGAGGACTGTAGTGAAATAAGGTCACTTCCAACAGCCTTGCTGTTGGGCTAGCTCTTTAGCGACGTAGTTAAAGTGTCAGACTACCACTCTGGAGGTCGTGGGTTCAATCCCCGGCTTGAGCTCAGTATTTTCACAATACTACTGTGTCAAGAAAAAATAATAAAAAATTTGGAATTCATAGGTTTGGATACTATACGCCTTTTCTGGTGACTTTGACCGACATATGAACATTCGGACCCAATGTCATTTTCTTCAGAAGCTGTGTTGCATACGTTTTTCTAAATGAAGAATATATATGGGTGGGTGGGGAATGGGATTATTGATGCAAGTACATGTGGTCCAGTACTCATGTTCATCATAAAGAAACGTAAAGTAGTACTTCTTGGACATTTTTGGGATGTTGATGTTTATCAATAAAAATATTACAGGATCTACATTTTAATAAATATGCATGTTTATTAAACCTACCCAAAACTTTTCAACACATCGAATGTTATCGATGGCGACACCTCTGCATCGTCTGCAAAAACGCTAGTTATTTTTAAATTTGTATTACTTAATATGGGAATGATGTCAACGATTCTGTTCAGAAGATTTACTTTTCTTATTGAGATAGTTTCAGTTCCGTTTTTAATTATTTTAAATTTGAAATACGCTACGTTTGTCTCATTGTTGTTTAAATCCGCCATTTCCGAAATGCAATATAAAAATCATTTGTTAAGTACTCACCGATTGGCTAATAGCGTGTGGTATTGGCTGCAATAGCCAATGAAAATCGCTGACGCTTTACATGTCGACTGCGCACAACGAAACAACCCGTATTATAAAAACAAATTTTGAACAACACTTTCGGCAAACTGCGAATTTTTATTTTTAGTTTAGGATAAAATACCAGGTCGGCGGGTGATGTGTAAATAAAAACAACGAAAGTGACTTTTATTTTTATTTGTATTTGTCGAAAAAAAGGGTCGGTCGCTCCCGTAAAACAGAAAATTAAAAAATGCTGGCCTTAAGTTAATTTAATTTATTTACTAGTATAATTCCACAACAATTTAACAGATACTTTCTCTAGGCCGAATGGTTTAGAAAATGTCAATTATATTACCAACATGTTGGCTAGACAGAAATGTTTCTCTCTAGCATAAAATTAACCTCAAATTGGAGAGCGATGTCCATGATTGCATGTTTCTATTAACAATTCACTATTTGTTCATTAAACGAACAACTTTCGCTTGAGGGCATCAGCTTTCTCAGAAACTATTCATTCGTTGATAAATATTTGCTAATATGTTAACAGAATCATAATGATTGGTTCTAATACATGTTTTGTTTTCATGGGGGGGGGGGATGAACTTAACACTGCTGTAATTGAATTGAACTTGAAATTCAAGGTTTTGACATCTGGTTAATGCTTGACGTTATAACCAAACCAGTTTAACATAAATTAAAAACTATTGATGCATTTTAAAGAACGTTCAGTCACAAGGGTCAGCAAAAACTTAGGATATAATATTAAATTAATTTATTAAATTTTTAATAGCATAAACAAGTTGTATTGAATGTGTTGATAATCTGGGTATAGCAAGCTGTTCAAGTTAATTTAATTTATTTGCTAGTAATATTCCACATCAATTGTACAGATACTTTCTCTGGGCCGCATGGTTTTGAAAATGTCAATCATCTTACCAATGTGTTGGCTAGCCAGAGACTTGTCCCTAAGACTACAAATAAGCATCTTATTGGAGAGCGATTTGTGCGAAAGCATGTTTCTATGTATCGTACACAATAAGTTCATTTAACTGTTGACTTTCTCCTGAAGCCGTCCTTGAGGTAGCATCTTTCACAACACAGACCGCTGAAACATGCGTGGGGAAGTACTTCGTAGCTGGTCATCCTCCAGACTTCGCCTCGGAAGATGTGGTCTAACTGCTGCGACTTATGTGCATAAAAAGCAAAGAATTAGCATTTTAAAATGAGGAAAACAATATATAAAGTTTGAGTAAAATTGTTAACATATCAAACTTGGTGTGTAAAGTAAAATTATAATTGTTAATGATACATGGTAAAGCAGTTCAACAATATATCTAGACTCATAAAAAGTAACGTTCTCTTTATTTGTGTGCAACCTCATCTTCTTTTTTTTATTGAACTGTGAAACTCAAACACGTCAGAAATTGAGCTTTGGCCTTTCTCTCTGAAGGTTTATTTTACAGAACTGATACGCCATTCCAAGGATTTATGGGTCGCCAACTTTTCAAATGGTTGGTCCTTAAGAAAAGAAAAGTGCCACATAATAATGAAGAGTTTATACAGTGACTACATAATTCAGGCCGTAGCAAGCAAGAAAGTATAACGATTCCCCACATCACACACACATTTAGGTGTTCATGTAAACTGTAAAACATTCTTAATGAGATACAAACGTTTCACACACAACCTGAATTCTAGATGATAACGAAGTTCCGTTTGCAGTAAGTAGCAATCGTCTTTTTTAACATTTTATTTTAACGAGTCATATGAACTTCGATCACAAAACACTCAACGAGAACAGACAAACAACATGAGCGTGGCATGGCGGAGGAATACATGTATGCCGACTTAATCTGGCTATGTGGCTATGTGTCATAGGTCAAGGTCAGATCCCTATGGTCAATTCACACTAGGGTAAAATGTTACACATATTGATTAAATCTGCTTAATTTTGTAAGAATTCTTCCATACATCAAGGTGTTTGCACCTATCCATAAACAAGCTTTATCTGGCGATGTATATCAATTCAAAGAATGTGAGTGTTGTATAAAGTTCCATGAGACCAGAAATGGTGGTTTGATGGTGACGTCGGTGGTTTGTGGTTTTGTTCGTCTTTGATTGCGCTGTTGGTTCCGTTGTTGGTGCACCGGCTTTTTCCGGTACGGATCCTGGGGATGGATTATCGGCCTTGTATGATTGATTGTGGCTAATCTGCCCTGTATGACATATATCTATCAAAGATGAGCGCTTATCTTCTCGGCGGGTTATTTGCATGGTATAAGCCTCTTTCGATGGTTTTGTATTTCACGTAAGAATTGGTTGCTGACGCGCTTGACGACTGCACATGTCGGGCCCATCACTTTCTCTCTAACAATCGATTTAATAATCAAATCGAACATTTATTGAACGCTTTAATGAACAATAATACTAAAAAAAACGGAAATTTCGTAAAGTATTTCGTAAAATAAAACAACATTTTGTATCTACAAACATCCATGTTACCAGAAAACATCTCGTTTTGAAATTTTGGCTTTTGCTATAAGGAACATTGATTTTTTATTTGATAACTTTATTTTACGAAATACTTTACGAAATTTCCGTTGATTTTTGAGTATTAATGTTACTTTAAAAACCGCTATGTTGTTTCTCATTATGTTTGAAAGGACGGTGAGTATGGTACCCATTGGACTGAGAAATGCAATTTGGTTTTCACATAATTCATGGCCTGTTCTGATATTTCAATCTTGCGAGCATCGAATGCATTTGCTTAGTCGAAGTTGAAGAACAGTTAATGTTTCTAGCATTGATCGATCTTTTACATCTTCAACTACGTTTGACATTGATTTATTGTCGGCCCTTGATTTGTCAAAATCTTTGTAAATTGTTACAAATGTATGGTGCTGGGCTGTCATTAGCATCGGATTGAGTGCAGTTTGTGTTTAACTATGTGCACTTTTCGCTGTCAAATTTAACATGTATTCTTATTCGGTTAATCTTAAATGAACAATATAGAGGTTTCCTTAAATGCTTCAATCAGAAGTGCATTTCCCGAATATACCAATGGCATTTTTCAATTTTAAGAATTATGACAAGTCAACTATGGCTATCGATTTTGAGATTGGTATGTTCAAATTGATAAATATATTTAGTAACGATGTACTAGAATAACGTATGTTAAAAAAACGTGTTCTACCATTAGATCTAACAGCTTGAAATATATATGTTATATAACTTATTTATATATTTTCATTTATAGGATGAATTGTACATATCAGTTGTTGCCATTGTTGTAGTATTTTTTTGTGTGTTAACCATTATCACGCTTATAGCGTATTGTCCGATAATCCACCCGAGCTATGTTGTCATTGCCTGGTTATGTGCTCAGAGTGGAGCACACGTCACGAGTCCCTCGATCTCCATATTTGCATTTTGAATTGCATTGTTTCATAGTTTCGGACAAATTATTCTTTTTAATGGCAAAGCAACTTGAGCGCGTTTAATCAATCAATACAATTCAGGCGGTTTTATATGTTGGTATTGTGAAAATGGTATTCACTTATGTGTCGTGTTCAGAGAAACTGGGCAAAATGCTTGTGCGTAAATTGTCATCCCAGATTAGCCTGTGCAGTCCGCACAGGCTAATCAGGGACGACAATTTCCGCTTTTATGAAATTTTTGGTTTGAATAATGTCTCTTCTTAGCGAAAATCCAATTTAGGCGGAAAGTATTGTCCCTGATTAGCCTGTGCGGACTGCACAGGCTAATCTGGGATGACACTTTACGCACAAGCATTTTGCCCAGTTTTCTCAGAACACGCCACTTATATCCGTTACTAATGTAAGACACATTCGAGAAGTCTATTTTTATTTTATTTTAGCAATATGTTTTATCTGTTAGCATAGTCATATATGGACAATTCAGTAAGATCAGGGAATCGTGCACTTGATGTGAAACGATTTCAAGTAATGAAACATTATGTTACCGTTTGTAACGGTGTGTTGCGAGATAGCAGATAAACGTAGTAACAGTCTAATTCAATGTTTATTCTGTAATGAATTCATCAGCATGTTTATACACAATACGCTTATTACTGCAGATAATCACGCACCAGAAAGCAGCTGATTATGTTTAAGCTTGTGTTATCATTGGAGAGCAATGGTCAAACGAAAGTCATCAACGCTGAACATTCATTCAAAATATTGTTTTCCTGCGGTGCGAGCATTGCCTTTCAAAAACATCAGAGGATGCGATACGTGTTGTAAGGTGAGCGTTTAATGTGAGCACTTGTTTCAAGACTCAAGTCATAAGTTAAGGTTGATTATAAAAAAAGGTGTATCGACTTTGTCTTCTAACGCATATGGGTTTTCAAGAGAAAAAAAGACATTTGTAAAAGCGAGTATATACGGTCTTATTACTTTTCTTGCAAAACAGGTTAAACTTTGATGTCTGAAAAACTTCAAAGACAATGTTTTATTGTATAGGTGGAATTTCAAGTAGTTTTTTTTTAATCCAGCCTTGTTCGTTTTTGTAAATTTAAGTAAAATTACATAAACCATATACAATGTATAAATTTGTTCATTTACATTTGTATGTCGCTTTGAACTCGAAATGTGGGCATATTTTTATTGTAATTAGTATATGTAAAATAGTATCAATAAATAAAATTCATAAATGAGTTTGTTTGATGCTCTATTATAATACGTATCATTTCGTTTTCTACCGCTATAATATAAAGGGACGAATAGGCATTGCTTATAATCTAAACTTTCCTTAATTCCTAATTTTAATTAAAGCATTTAAATACCGTCTACTGGAAAATAAATGTATATATACGATTTGCTTTGCTTTTTTTTTGAATTCAGCAACATCGAAATAAAGCCTTCATTGAAATTATGATGAGAAAAAAACACCTATTAGATAAGGTATTTCAAACTGATGAATTTATTTATCTAGCTGTGGAATGTTTTGGGGTATTTTTTATTCACTCAAGTACGCATCTATTTCTGTCATGAACTGACCGTTATTTTTTCTGTGCTATAATCAGTTGAATAACAGCACATGGTAGACTATATTACATATATTGCGATAAGAAAAGAACATTAATTTACTTATAAAAGCCCCATAAACACTCAAAATCAACGAATATTGCGTTACATATTTCGTAAAATAAAGTTAACCCATTTTTTATTGCTATAATGAACACTGATTTGTATGGGTTAAATTAATTTAACGAAATATTTACGAAATATTCGTTGATTGTGAGTGTTAATGGTACTTAAACAACATTTTGTTCAGTCAGTCGTAGTTTTGATTATCATTATGTTTTTTTTTTAAATATGTATCTATTTCTTTGAATATTTTGTTTTATATACTTTTTCTAACAGTCATTGAACTTCTGGTTTTAATGCAAATAATACTTAAACGAGATCATGACATGCTAGCGAAATGTGTTTTACATCAACACGCTTAGAAATTGCTTGGAAATCAAACAACATAAATCAATTAAAGAATATGTCAAAATAATAAGTGCAGAAGACAATAGTTAGTAGTAATAGTAGTATTATAATTTATTATTGTTCCGTTAAATATATTTTATTTTCCGTAAATAGGCGTGTGCAGGTCGATGACCTCCCACAACACACCGTAAAGGCTTTACATGCAATATATGCATACTAAAACACATGTTATGCATTTCAACATCAAACTCTTTAACACAACAATATGAGTAATATCAGTATTAACATATTGACAATAAATGCAAACACATTAACATGAGCTAAGGTTTTATCAAACGGGAATTTATAATAACCATCCGCTAGTCTTGTATTTATGGCAAGAGACGAAAAGCATATATTAAACAGGGCAATTTGTACAACAAAACATGGAAGCACTATATTCAAATCTGTGTTCACTTTCTTGGGTCGTTCACTACAAAGTATTATAGTTAAAAAGCATCTACAAGGCATGCTGAAAATAACACACAACCCCAAAATAGACCACACACGTTAAGCAAACCAGTAACCTCATAATACTGCAATTAACATGAAACAAGAGATACAATAGAATATAAATTAGATGTAATTGAAATTTATGTACTCATATACAATATTTTAATAATCACAAGAGTGACACAATTAAACATTCTTAAACTCGATGAAATAAAGTGTATACATACGGAATATATCGCTAGTCTATTGTTCCAAGAGTTTGTATCAGTCGAGTGGCTTGTTTGATGACGTATCACACGAGAGGCGGAGAAAAATAGTGCAAGCCACGAGACTGATACAAACATTTGGAACAATTGACTAGCGTAATATTCCCTTTATTATATACAACAACTAACGAAAACAGTTATCGATTTATTTTTTTTGGTTTAAAAAAACTGACAAAACAATGACTGAAATTTGACGTCATTAAATGTGACGTCATTAAAATGTGACGTCATTAAATGGATCGAAGAAAGTAGTCCAGATAGTATGGTAATACGGAATCGGAAACAGCGAGTAGCATAATACGGGATTTTTGATACAGCCTGTATTTTGTTAAAAGCATTAAACAGGTATATAATAAAACTTAATAGTTATCATTATAAAAAAGAACAATCAATATAGTTAAACATGAAGTTGAGTCGTTGTTCTACAAACAAGACAGGGTTGTTTCATCTTCCTCCAGTCAGGCGATAAATTAAACGTCTTATCAACTTAACGAGGCGTTTTAAATCGCACAATAGTCCTAGTAAGCAGAATTCCTTCCCCATTATTCAGCTTTAGACTTTGCCTCATTATACAGGTAACAATTATTGTCACCCATGTGTTTATATATATTTAACCAAGAATAATACCAATACGAAACGTGTAATTCCTTATGCTTTGTTAATACAAGTCAAATAAGGTATAAACGTTTATTCAATATATAATGTTTCTGCTCATTCTGAAAGTACGGAACATATCTGTCCAATATGGAATGCAATAACCATTACTAAGTATGGGACTTAAGACTATTCAACAATATAATTCTCCTAACATTTTATTTCAGGTTTATCGTGAACCTATTGTATCTCATGCATATATATATAAAGCAGATAGAACGGTTTACATTTATACCCTCTATCTGTATCGTGTTATTACACGATTTGGTCAATCATAGACTTTCGAGTCAAGACTAAAATTGTGTAGTGACATTAGTTGTTCGGTAGCGAACATACAAAAACTCTCATATTATATATGGTACTCTTCTAAGGGGCCACCGTGTAAGAGGTTGGTGAACAATTAAATACCAATGTTGCAACAAAACGCATGGCAAAAAGGAAACGTTCAGCTTTCACAATTTTTGACATAGTTGAGCGTAAAATCGATAGAACTTACGTGTTCTTGTCCACAATTGTGTTTAGTTGTAATTATATTTGTAATTGACCTTGTCTGTCTGTCTGTCTGTCTGTTTGTCTGTCTGTCTGTCTGCCTGCCTGCCTGTCTGTCTGTCTGTCTGTCTGTCTGTCTGTCTGTCTGTCTGTCTGTCTGTCTGTCTGTCTGTCTGTCTGTCTGTCTGTCTGTCTGTCTGTCTGTCTGTCTTTCAAAGACCAACACATTGTAACAGTACTTTTATTGGTACAGAAACGGTGTGCCAATGTCAGTGCAATTGTTGATCATATTGCAGACTCATATTGCTCTTCTATTACTTCTTACCTTAAAGATGGATACACTTTATTGCACGATTTGATCAATCGTAGACTTTCGAGTAACGACTAAATATAATTGTTCGCTAGCAAACATACAAAGCTCTCTTTTTCTATGTTGCACTTTTCTCGGTGACCACCATGCAAGAGGCTGGTGAACAATAAATCCCCATGAGTATATACCGATGCAATACAATACTCATGGCTAAAGTAAAACGTTAAGCTGTAACAATTTTTGACATATTTGAGTGTCACGGACGAAAACATTTTAACAGTTTGTTTATTGGTACAAAAACGGTGGGACCATGACGGCGTGAGTACAATTATTGATCATATGGCAGACTCACAGTGCACTTATATTACTGAAAGATGGATACAATTGTAAATACACGTCAAATAAATCAGTCAAAGATATCCTGTCTGCTTTCTGTTATTGTCGCGAACATTTTATTTAAGAGAAGGTCACACATAAATCAGTCAAAGAGATCCTGTCTGCTATGGTAGTGTTTCGAAAATTTAATTTGAGAGGTCAACTTCAATAGTTCTGCTTGTTGATGAATCGACAGACGAGGAAAACAGGTCACACTTTGCCATTGTATTTAGCTTTCTCGACAATTTCACAGTCGCAGATGATGTTCTCGTACTGGTTTATGTAACAATCGGTGAAACTGCCACTATTATTGAAACAATCTAAAACGTTCTGATTTCCAAAGACACTAATTCTCAGGGTGGCGTTAGTCGGATTCGGCGGGTGAAATACTACGAGGTGTAATTTGCAAGCACATTGTATATGTATTTTGTTTGGAACAATTTTTAAATCTATGTCATTTCATTAATATTAATAAAACGTGAAATGAAATGAATATATGATGGGATCCTATTTTGTGCATTATTTGTTATTTAACAATATATGTCATTTATAATGTGTACATAAATCATAGCTTGTACAAGACAATTTAAGTAACTAAAGTTTACATTTAAGTATGCTTATTTGTATCAATATAATAGTCCCGTAACAAAGTAAGTGTGGTCAACACATTGGCCATGGACATTTATTTAAACTTGCAGCGTTGTTCAAGATGATATGAGGTTGTTCATGAGCGATATTTAGCCTCCTACTTTAACAATTGCAAAAGTAAATACCCCTTTTCAAATACATAGTCTATACCATATTGCTACATATTATATATTGTTCAAGTCGATGTTTATTAGTATAATTAGTTGGAAAACAAAGTTCTTTCGCTTTGTTGCGTAAACGTTTCCGTTTCTGAAAGTAATATAAATCTGAACTCAATGTCAGAGTTGTTGTTAAAATAAGAAAATAAATACGTCTTTCGTCCGTTTTTTAAATGCATGTTGACTTATTATACAATCGAACGAGCAAGCAATATTTCGATGATAAGTTTATATTTATACTTGTTAAATATGTATCGACGTAATTAGCGGATAAACAAGCTAAGAAATATATGGAAAAACCGTTCCTGATATACGGCATGCCAAAACTTATTATATTTGCAAACGTGTTTATTGACGCATAGGAGTTAATTTCGTATCCTATAAATACACATGTTAAATTGGCTTATTCTCACTGATATTGGAAATCGCAAGGCAGAAACGCTTTAAAGTATCAACAAGCATAACGCCTCTCTTCAGATACTATTATTATCAAAATGCCACTTAAATCGATATCATTGATTGCATTCAAAAAGGCAAAATCATCTTTTCACAACTATATTTATCTTGCGAAATGCGTATTATATGCATTCACCATTTTGTGCACTTAAAGGATGACATCTCATACAAGCATAGGTACGAAGGACATATCCGCCAGAAAATGAGCACAGCCTCTAACTTTCACATTGCAACTTCCCCTTTGATAAACGTCAACAATCTGTAATGTATAAACACGGTATATTCTTAATGATAGTTGCTTCCTGTTCAAACTGATATGTTAATTCTTTTTTCACACTGCCTTAGTGTATATTGCAACTTCTTAAGTGTTTTGTTTACCAAAAAAGTTCTCACTCATTTGCATATACCTCATTATTTAAATTTTCACAGTAGCAGTTAATAGTTACATTGCATTCACTGTTAAAATGTGTATTACATTTTCATATTGATACAATAAATACAAAACATTCCCGGATCACTGAAGTATACTCGTTGACCTACACATGGGTCACTGAATAGCGATTCGCTCCAAAAAGACAATCAACTAAATAACAAAGACGGAAAAATGCAAAGACAAGGGATAACGTGTCCATTGCTATACTGAGAAACGTGCAGTGGATATTAAATACATAAGGAGGATATAAAAACATGAATAAAATAGGAAACGTACTATTTATCAGTACTTGTAAATGCAATCAACACATGTTATGATTGTCAATGCGTATCGATCAAAGTGTGTTTTTTTCAAATCCGTTGGTCTTTATATTCATTTCCTAACATAAAACTGGCCATGTGCAGTTCATAAGGCGTTATAATCTTTCTAACAGGACACTTATCTTGATTGATTAGCCATATGCCTAATATCTTTGTGTTTACGAATATATTAACAAAGCTTTCGGGCATCGTAGAATAAACATTTAGCATACCAGCTGTGTTAAATATGTGTCAGTGTATTACACTGAGTAATTTTAATTTGTTCAACAAACAATTGATACATTTTAAAGAACGTTCAATTACACAGAACACCACCCATTTATGTAGGATTTTGCTGTTTCATTAAATTAATACAATTTTGAATAACATGAAAACGTTCGTTTCGATAGATATCTTCAACACAAATTATCTATCACAATTATATTGAGTTTTTGTTTACATAGTATGACAAACACCGCACTTGGACCTTAAAAATAACAAATGGTTTCGGAAAAAATATTATCATTAATAGATATGCGAGGTTGATCGAGGCCGATGAGCGGGAGGTACTATTGAATGTTATCAGAGATTAAAAATAAAACAATTTCAAATGTTCACTAAGAAGGTATACATAATAATCAAAAGCAAGCGGTCTTTGAAGTAACACTTAATGTGTTGAAAACCCCCCATAAATTTCTGTTTATTTTATTGGTTATCGTCAATCAAAATACATGGAATCATATAAAAGCGTTTAAAAAATGTTATTATAAAATAATTTGGAAAAATCAGGTGTAACTAACAGGGTATGTAAAATATGTTGTTAATTTTGTTAATGAAGGCCTCAGTATGCATAGCTTTATTTAATTGGGATCGTCTAACTCTGGTATTCAAATGCTGTCTTCAAAATATATTAATATAAACGTAAACGAATACAACCAATATATGCATTTTCAAACCAATAATTAAGTGTTCCATATGAGATACACGACGACATGTACATTTTTTTTCAATTTAAGAGTTAGGGCTATTCGTTAAACTTGGTTTTTAGCCAACAAAATAAAATAGTTTGCATTGACCGTTGTAATGCGCTAACCATGCAATAAATCGATTCTGATTGTTGCTGGGGTTAGTGTAGTGTTAGGCTACCCATTCAACCGGTTGAAACATCCGATGATCTGAACAGACCGTTTCAAACCGGTGATCCGATAGTAAATCGTTTGTATTGTAGTGCTTATGTCTATATTGGCTAATACGAACAAACGTAGCTATTGCAATTGAGCTATTAATGCACATCTCTGTTGGCATTCTTTTTAATTATGAATTATGATATCCGAACCCATAAACATATTGAAAACTATTGACAGGCTTTGATCTCCTGGTAATAATAAAGCATGCATTTCTGATAATGTAGTGGAAATACCATATGGAGTGAATTACAGATAAAGATACGATCAACCTTAGTGAACACGCATTGATTCTGATGTAACACAGCTTTTATTGCTAGACAGGAAATATATGCGTTTATTGTTTCTGATGTAGCTTTTAGAACCCTGTAGCTGATAGGCGTTACGCTTCATTGACAAATCTCAGGAAATGGTGTTTCTGTCTGCATCACAATTAACAATGCGTGTGTTTAAATATGTATACACGCGGTTAGTAGACCTTAAAACCAATGTGTTGACCGAGACCTTACTCGTGTAATGATTTTGACTGCTGGAAGGATCATGCGATCTTTCATTTCTCCAAAAATCAACCAATACATATTTGACAGGTATCAAATAACAACATGTCGGCTAAATAAATTTCGGTTACCCTCTCGAGGAACTTGCGTTTGAATGCGTGTTATACGTATACTTTTCCTCACCACTTTGCGAATGGAACCGGTACCAGTCAAATTGGAAAAAAAGGTCATAGGGATATTAAATTAACTATGAATTATGCATACATTTTTGTCAAGCATGTACAAAACATAAGTTCAATTTATTGTGCAAATATAGTGCCACTACAATTTTAAGGAATAATTTCTATGGGCCGCATGGTCTTGACAATGCCAATTATCTTACTAAAATGTAGGCTAGCCAGAGATTTGTTTCTCTAGCTACAAATAAGCATCAAATTGTGAAAGAGTGTTTCTATTTACAGTACACAATGAGTTCATTAAACGGAAAGCTTTCGTTAAAAGCCGTGCTTGAGGGTATCAGCTTTTGCTATATAAACAGCTGCAACTAGTAAGTGCTTCGTAGCTGGTCGTCCTCCAGAATTAGCTCCGGAAAATAAGTGGTTTGAATGAAGCGACTTCTGGGAAAACAAGAAAAGAAATAGCAATTTAAAATGAGGAACACAATCTTTAGTTTGAGTGAAATTGTTAAAATATCAAATTTGGTTTGTAAAGAAAAATTATAATTATTGTTCAACAATATCACTAGACTCATTCAAAGCGACATGTTCACTTTTTTGGGGACAACCTTAGCTTCGTTTTTGTTGGTCTGTGTCGCTCAAGCACGTCAGAAATTGAACTTTTGCCTTAAGCTCCGAGGGTTTATATTACAGAAATGGTACGTGATGACAAGGATTTATGGGACGCCAACTATCCGACAGATTGTCCACAAAAAAGTGCCACACATGAAAGGAGAGTTTTTAAGTTGTTCGTTAGCGAACAATTAATGTTACTACATAAATCAGACCGTAGCTCGAAAGTACTACGATTCCTAAAATCACACCCACATTTAGGTGTTCGTATGAACTGCTAAACATTCTTTATGAGATACAACGTTTCAAACACATTTTACCGGAAAAAAAAGTTCCGTTTGAAGTGGTTAGAGATCGTCTTATTTTCATATTATGAAGATTTTATTTATTTACGAGTCATATGACATAAGCTAACAAAATACTGAACGAAAACCGGCACGCAACATATGCATGCTATAGTGGAGAAATAAGTGTATGCCTAATAAATGCGATGCGACGTAGCCACGTGGTAAAACTGTGCAAGAAGTGTACACTCGCTCCGTTTCTTTTATGTTAAGCGATAGTAAATAATTTCGCAAGCGGCATAATTTAAAATGAAGCAGACTAAATCGAAAAGATAGCTGTAGCCGAGATGGAGAAAGTTTATCAGATTCGGCCCGAAAAAGAAAATAAGGCTCGCTGAAGCTCGTCCTATTGTTTTTTTCTAAGCATTACCGGATAAACGTTTTCCATCTTGGCACCAGCCGTGTATTTTCTTTACGCAAATAAGAGCAGTATTGCAACTCAGAGGCATCATAAACACTACTATGATCATCATTACGAGATAAATGCGAACAAAATCAATATAATAATAAGTCAAATTTACCAAATACTACCAGTATTTCACGATATTCGTGACTCCGATCACACTCAATTCCTATTAAAACATCTTTTGCGCAATTTTAATTGGATCCAAGCAGAGCTAAAGAGGACATATCCTGCTAAAACTGCATCATTCTTTATATTATACAAACGTCTAGCTAACACATTGCAGCTTAACCTGTGATCACTGTCAACTGTGATACATGTAACTGTCAACCATCATTACCAAACAAAAACACAGTATATTCGTATATTCTAAATTATGTTATATTCATTTTAAAAATAAGATGCCTATTATGTTGTCACAGTGTCTAACCTTAAATTGAAACAACGTATGTGTTTATTTCAAGCTATTACCTTGTATATCACTACTTATTGAATAATTGGATCTGTAAAATATCAAGATATATCATTTGAACGGATTAGTTTGTACTTTATATTTGATACACGAAAAAAAGAGCGAAAAATACGTATTTTTTTACAAATGATACTCCTCAGCATGAGAGAATAACGGCAAGTGAGACAACATTAAAAATATATGCGGACAAGATACATGATGACAAGTTAACTTGTATACGGTATCGGGAACTGTACTATAAAATGCAGGGATGGCATACAACAGATACGTCAGATACGTTTATAAAACCATATACATTTTGGGATGGCAAGATCTGTCAGTTGCAAGACAGGCGGAAGAAACTGCGAGAGTGTCTTGCTTCAATAAAATATAGATCGAGAAGGTAACATCGGAAGTGTAAATGTTCACTGCATTTCCCAAGTTTCTTTTGAACAAAAGACCATTGATTACACAAAATCAACAATTAAATAAATATAACATTGATTGCTTTTATTAGAATCCGCGCCAAGAAAACTTTCTTGTATACATTATTTTCGCAAATCAGGTAGTATAGTATTAAGTGTAAAAAGCGCACTTATTACGAACAATGTTGGTAACGTGATTCTTATATTAAACGNAAAAAAAAATAAAAAAAAAAAAAAAAAAAAAAAAAAAAAAATGAAATGATTATACAAACAAGTCGATAATATTATGGATATTCGAAAATAAGTTATAAAAGAAAAGTAAACAAGTTGAATATTTTTGTTAAAAACAAGTTTGCTATCCTCCCAGCCATAAAGAGTCAAAGCTACGGCGTTGCCACGAGAACACTAGGGCTTCTGATATACATGGTGTATTCTACACGCTATACTATTTATACACGTAATGTTTCTTATCATAACGGTATAGCGTTACACACGCTTTATAATTGTACTAATTTTGATTTATGATTACCCATTAATGAACCGATATTTTCTTAAACATGTTTACTAGCTTAAGAGTGGTTTTTGACTTGTTGGAATATAAGGGACACAGTAACACATATGTTTTCGAATAATTGCCTCAAAAACCCCTTAAGTACGTTAAATCTCGCGAGGCCATTATGACGAATCTGTTAAATTGCCAACAGAGATTCATCGTTACTTAACATGTTTTATTTATTTAATGCAAACATAACCGTTTCATAACATATAATTGTTTCAATGGTTGCCAATACCGGTATTTTAATCAAATGCTGATGAAGAGTTACACACGAGTCTGAACAGTGAAGGTATTATTTACATAAGGTAACTAAACTATTAGTAACCAATAACATTAATATTTAATGCTTAATGTTTCCATTCTCAAATCATAATATATATTTATACAGGACATGACTGTATAAAATACAATCGACGTTGAAATTTATATTTAGATGATACGAATTGTAATTTAATTATCGCTGTATCTTCTAATTGAAAGCTCATTAAAATGTTTGAAGTGTGTTACTAATCATTCGAATGCTAGGATATCAAAAACTGCATATAGTAACTAATTTAAAAGGTGTTTACAGTAATTGAATTATACAACAATTAAAAACGTTCAGTCCAAGATAGAAGTGGATAATTATATCACACAAACAAATTGATTATCTATGACGTCAATCATGACTGAGACATTTCCATAATAAAGATAATTATAGTATTTTGGATGCTGTATGGAGTATAACAGTATGTGGTTTTAATTGATGGTCTAATTTAAGAACATCATTACCGTCCCATAGGTGGTATGCCCAATTTATGTGTCCAATATATATAACTGTATAACACTGGTGAAGTGTCTAAAATCGACACTACTAAATTCGCAACCCAATCCAAATAATATTATGCATTTTAAGAGGCGATTTATTAGTTTATCTTGATCATGGTTTTTATAACAATATGGTACATCTATGAAGTTGTGTATACATATGAAATGTAGAAATATTCAAAAAGATGAGGCTTATATTCACTGTTTGTTTTTTTAAATAACTTCCTGAATGAATGCAACCATTCTATACACGGATCCAACACAGTCTGACGTTATTTTGAGAACGCATAACGTGGTTAGACTGATGTATCAGTTAGATATACCATTATCTCACAAACATAAATAAGGAGGACGATGACTCTTACTCTCACGAATCGTTTATGCTGTCCGAAACAAAGACCATATTGTTCACAGGATGAAAGTTGTTTGTTCAAATCGTGGTTTATCTGTTTAAAAAAAAACAACGATCTTTCGTTCCTGAAATTGAATCAATCGTGTCGGAGTTGTTGTTAAAAAAATCAATACAAATGCGTGGCGCACTTCTTAAAGTTTATGTTAAAGTGGTATACAACCAAACGAACAAGCGATATGCATATAACAAGATTGTATGCATTATTGTTAACTAATAATCTACTAAAGAGGATAAACAAGCCGATAAATATATGAAACAACCTTTCCTGGTATACGGAATGCCCTATAACATATACTTTTTGCAAGCAGGATTATTGACGCATTGGAATTGATTTCGTATTATATAAACACACGTGCAAAGTTGTATTGTCACTAATATTTGAAATCAAAAGGCACAAACACTTTACCAAGAAGTATAACTCCTTACTTCCGATACTATTATTATCAAAATGTCACTTAATTCGATATCGTTGATAGCATTGAAAAATGCCAAATGTTCGTTAACCACTATAATATCTAACGAAATGCTATACATATCGTATTATTTGCATTTTTTTGTTTTGTATTTAAAGGGTGACATCTTAATCAAGCATAAGTACGGAGGACATATCCGCCACAAAAGGTTCAATCTTTTATGCAGCACCACATCTTACTTACACATTGAAGCTTTCCTTGTGCAAAACGGCAACAGTCTATACTGTATAAAAACAGAATATTCTTAATTATAAGTTGCTGTTAAGACAGATGTTAATTCTTTTTTCGCACTTCCTTAGTCTATATTAAAACGTGTTCAGTGTTTTGTTTACCAAAAAACGTTCTCACTCATTTACAGACATCTCATTATGTATGCTTTTACAGTAGCAGCTAATAGTCAAACTGCATAAATTTTGAAAATGCGTATAACATATTTATATTAATTCAATTCATGCCAAACAGCCATGGAACACTGAATTATACTTTTTGACCTACAAATGGGTCACTGAATAGCGATTCGCTCCATAAAGCCGATTAACTAATTAACAACGACGGAAACATGCAAAGGAAGGGATCAAGTGCCCATTGCTATACAGAGAAAAGTGGATATTACATAATTGAGGAGTAAATTAAAAGTGGAATACAATAATAGAAACGTACTATTAAACAGTTTTTTTTTAAAAACACAATCAATTACGTGTTTAGATGATCTATGTGTATCGGCCCAATGTTGATCAAGCCAGTTGGTCTTTATATTTATTTCTTAACAAACAACAGGCCATGTGTTGTTCATTTGGCGTTTTAATCTTTTTAACAGGGCACTTATCTTGATGGATAAGCAATCTGCCCAATATTTTTGTGTTCTCAAACATATTTATAAATCTTAAGTGCATCTCGTAGAATGAACGTGGTCCAAACCTCAGCACACCAGTTGTGTTTAATATGAGTCAGTGTATTGAATGAGCTAATTTTATGTTGTGCTTACATTAACACAAGGATTTACACTTGATTAAATGGTACGCAGAAACTTCGTCAAGCATGTAAAACAATAAGTTGCATTTAATTAACTATAAAAAGGGAACCCGTTCAAGTTTATTTAAGTTATTCGCTAGTATTATTCCCCAACAATTGTACATATATAATTTCTGGGCCGCATTGTTTTGAAAATGTCAATTATCCTACCAATATGTAGGCTAGCCAGAGATTTTTCTCTCTCGCTATGAATTTATATCAAATTGGAGAGCGATTCCTGCGAAAGCATGTTTCTATATATAGTATAAAATGAGTTCATTAAACTGAACACTTTCTCCTGAAGCCGTGACTTATGACCTACCAAATATTCGTAGTCAGGGTTCTCATTGTAGTTGATTATCTGTAGTTTTGCGGACTTAATACAGCTTACTGCAAAATGCAATCAACGGTGCTACGGTTGTCTCAGAAGACACCGTGTGCTGCGTTTCATAAGGTCAATAACTTATTACCGGACTCGTTCGAAATATCACCATGAGAGCTTCCTAATGCCCCAGTAACCCTAAAAATCAACGAATATTTCGTAAACTATTTCGTAAAATAAAATTAACCCATACAAAATCAGGGTTCCTCATAGCACAGGCCAAAATGTCAGCGCTAAATGTTGTCTGGTAACAAAGATTTAACACGATACAAAATGCTCGTTTTTATTTTTGTATGTGACAATAAACTCTACACATGTTCATGTAGCATGTGTGTGTCGTATTGTAACGGGAAATTAGAATGGAATATATTGTACCAAAATCAATAAAAAAAAGCATTTTGTATCTTCTTAAATCTATGTTACCAGACCACATCTAGCGTTGATTTTTGTCTATTGCTATAAGGAACAAATAGTTTATGGTTTTACTTTATGTTACGAAAAATGTTACGAAATATTCGTTGATTTTGAGTGTTAATAGGGCTTTAAGTATGCACCCTTCGCTGTCACATTTACGACTTAATTTCAATTAATTAATCTCCTAATTCAATCTATCTCAATTGAACAGTACATAATTGTGTTTCAATATCGCTCAACAAGAGTAGCATTTGTTATTCTATTTGGCTAATGTCATTTTCAATTTTATGACTTATGGCAAGCACAATATCGCTATTGGATGTGGGATCAGTGGAATATGTTGTTACTACAAATATATGAGCCTCGTACTGTGTAAAGGGGGTTTAATGTATGTGCGTAAAAAGTCGTCCCTGATTATGCTGAACAGTACGCACAGGCTTATAAGGGACGACACTACCCCATTTTATGATTTTTTGTTTCAAGAAAGTCTCTGCTTAGAAAATATCCAGTTTAGGCGTAACTGTCGTCCCTGATTAGCCTTTGCGAACTGCACAGGCTAATATGGGACGACACTTTACGCACATGCATTTAATCACCTTTTCACAGAGCGCGGCTCACATATTAAATAATGATCCCCACTTATTGTTTAAGAGGAAACTATCCTGGAAATACATTTTCATCCATTGGATAAAATATCTTGAAAACGCATCGGTCAGTAAACTTATTTATATAACTTGACTTATAGAATGAGTTTGTCATATTGGTGGTTGTCTTTGTTGTCTATTATTTATTTGTGTTAAACCTTTATCGAGTTTTTAGTGTATTGGCCGACCATCGACCCAAGATGTCATGGTACATTACAGAATATTAAACGATTTAGTCATTGCCTGGGTATGTGCTCAGAGTAGAGCCCTCTTCACAAGTTTCAGAGTCTCTTCATACTTGAATTTGAATTGCATTGTTAAATAGTTTCGGACAAATTATTGTTTGTTTAATTGCAAAAAAAAACTAAAGCGCGTGACTTTTAGAAAGCGTTTCATCTTCAAGCTGAACATTACGTATTTTACAGTTAGTTGATTTACTAATATGACCAAAGTGAAACAGAGTGACATACTACTAACGACGCTCTACATGCTTTAAATTGAAAGGGTAATCAAGCAATTCATTTCAGACTGTTTTATTTGTTGGTATTGTGCAAGTTTTACAAAACACACACTTATATAAGTTACTTATATAAGAAACACACTAGAAGTTGAGTTAGTTTTTATATTGGAACAAGATATACACACACATTTCACAATGAAACTAAATGTTTGAGTTGACATAATGAATGATTCCAGAAAGAAGGGAAAACACAAAAACAACAAAAAATATTACGAATATACGAATTTTTTAGTAGGCGTTGGAAGGACTTCCATCGTAAATGGAAGTTTGCTGTAGTTGGTGACTGAATTGTCATGGTATTGTTCACGATCGACATCATGCGATTTGTTTTGTATCTTAGTTAACGAATATATAAAACGTGCTGGGAGAATCTTTTGGCCACAATATTGACAATACTCTCTTATATGTTTTGCATAGAAATATAAATCACATGAAACCAGATGTGGTTAGTGTTTTCCAATGTATTCTATACCCGATAGAGTTTCAAACAAAATGTTTCACTATAGAGGATTCATTTGGTCAAAAACATCTAATACATGTAATGTTATATTGCAAAGTAACACTATAATTTGTTTTCTATATTAGGCCAAACGAAATTAAAATGGCAACGTGTTAATTAAAACAATTAACATACTTGACGATGTTTCGGATCCTGTATATCAAGATTGATAAACAATCAATTAAATGATATAAAATATCAAATTATACTAATTAAGATCGAAAGTATAATTATTATATTCCTTACGTGATATACTTACTTAATGGTTTCAAATACTATATGTATATAATCATGCATTTAATTGTTGAAAAAAGATGCAACATTATTTGTTTATAACTAGCGTATCCAGATTGTTTTATCTGGAATGTTCAAAAAAGTTTCAAAACCATTTGTTTCAATTAAATGTCTTAGCTCTGAATGTATTAATTTGAAGACACATCTATTATTAACATCTATTATTAACTGTGAAAGACCAATTCGTATTTTATGAATCTTTCAACATAATACTATATGTCTTTTGCAATCATATAATGCTATAAATTGGTGTTATTTATGACTTGCAAAAGACGGTCCTAGTATTGCGAACATAGCTAAGCTCAAAACAGAAGATGCGTTAGATATATATAAGTATCCACTAGGATCATTTGGCACGTAGAACAGCTTAATGCTCATCTCCAATCTCAACTATAACTAGACACACGAAACATTTGTGAACATCAATTTGTTATGATGTTAAAACTCACATAAAAAGCAGAGACACAAAACATAAAGATGACTGAAAGTATTGCCTTAGCTACTTTCGTGTCATTAGACCCTTAAATACCCAAATGTAAACACATCCATGATATGCTCAAATGAATTAGTATCTTTCCCGGGCAGATGTTCAATAATGTATTGCTAAATATTCGTGTTCACGAATTTATAGTAGTGTAACTTAAAGAAACTGTTTGAATATGAATACATATTATTTCTAAAGTGTTTTATATTATCCTGAACTTCGCATAACATTCCTAAGTATTATCGGATCTGTAAACAACGGTTTAACAATCGTTACATATATAGCGTCAAATTCCCTAGACGGGATTGCGAAGTCTGGAGTGAATTTAATGACGATTTCATGTTGCAGAAGGACCACAGTACTATTGGAACTATATGAAATACAAGAACTCACAGTATATGTTTTTAAAGTTCCATGTAATTATATGATTTAATGTATGCATATGTATTGTATTTGCTATATAATACTTGTGACTATCAACCAAGGTATAAATACTAAAATTGCTATACACGAAATCCATAGTCCTTATGACAAAATGTGTCATATTTAAGACAAATATAATGAATATGCTTTATTATCAGCTGATTTATTACAACACATCAAAGTAGATGTGCTTACTTTAAAATAAAGGCGAATAGTAAGTTATACAAGTTAATTATAAAATAACAAAACGTACACACCCAAAAGTGTAGTATACATTTTACATGAACATCAACTCAAGCTGTCAGTACCGTAAAATTAATGATATGACGGTGCACGCAGGTCAAGCAATAAACAAGACCATAATGAAGTGGAATTGAAGATATTCCACCACACGTTGCCAGTTAAATCAGGCAGTCAATATCCTGCAGGCTTTTTCGCTCTCTATAAATATAAAACGGCTTCTAAATGATTAATGCGATTTGGTTTGGTTTGGTTTACAGAGTATTTAAACAGTGAATGGCAATATGACAGTAATAGCATGCGAGGTCGCTCACACGACTTGTTTATACTTTTAGGGTTTCAAGTTTTTGGCTGTCCGGTTCCAATTAGCGTATAAGACATATGTCTTTATGACTGAAACTTTGTTCGCATGAAGGATTCAACTTCGATGGGAAGCTTGATAAAAATAGACTTGAAATAGTTTGTGTTATGTGGATAAAACATATTGAAGATTGTTCTAAAGCATACTTTGTTCAACACACTTCTGTGGATACATCACTAACTTAATAGTTAAATATATATTTCATATTTCTGTGTATTCTAAGAACTTACAAATATATCTCCCAATCGTTTAGATAGTTGTACGATACTAACGACAATAGGTCCGTAAAATTATGTGTTTATCATTCGATGTATGTGTCTCGCTTTGCAATCCATGTTTGTATTCATTTCTGCAGATTTACACTTGATTGAGGTCGTTAATGACGCACGTTTGTTTTTTTTTTATTACGACGAACGCATGATTTGTGATTAAATCTGGGCTAAGTGTGAGGTTTGTATAGCCGTCAAACCGGTTAAAACCCCAGTGTAATTTAAGTTGTGGATAAAACACGACTTTCTCTCCTGGTTATTTCTGGAGTTTCAATCTTTTGTTTGATATATTGTATATCCATTTCCCTAAGTCGAAGCCGTGTTAACATGTGCCATTGAGAACATCGTTGATTGCCCTACGGTTGTTGATCATGTTGACATTATCTACGTGCAAAATCAACATATTATTTTGGTTGTTTTATCTAAGATAAAGTACAGACATGTGTTTTACAAAGCTTTTATTATAAATGAATTATCTAGTGTTACAATATTATATAGATTGTATGGTATCAAATGGAAAAAAGAAAACACATCTGAAAACACAACCGACTTAAATTATGATGATTATGATGCAAATAATTTGTTCAACTACAATTGTTAGGTTCTGGTTAAAAAAAATCACGTTTGGGCCATTCGTTGTTTCGCATTGTCTACCTCTGGATTAGAAGGACCAGAACATGTGATCACAATCGGAGAACGCCAGATCTCGATGCGATCTCGCGATATTTCAATCGTGATTTAGCATGGAGATATCTTGTTTTCGCAAAGTATTTTCGCGTTCTCGCCATCGTTGCGATTTAAATTGAATTTATGAAGATGCATGGTTAACGTCACACTTACGTGACTCTTTGTTCCGATATGTTTTATGCAGTAAATTCCGGTTCCTTAACGAATACGACATGCGAGAACGGTGGAACTGGGCTCGGGCGATACAAAACAATTATTTATCATCCATGATTTTAAAAGTCGTTGTTTTACAAATATTGGTTTTATTAAATAATTCATTCCTTTAAAGTGTAATAGTGTATAAAACAAATATAACATTAATGAAGTCAAAAACAATTTAACTACATAAATACCAGATAAAACAATTATATTTAAGCTAAAATATACATTGGTTTAATTCATATTTATTAACGTAAACAAAGAAAAAATGGAATATTCCAAACGTCATCAACATTGCTAAATATAAAACTAGTTTCCTAAACGTTCGTGTGATGCCTCAACACTAAGCGCTCATGTGTGTACTGCATACTTATCTAAGAAGGAGAACCCTTATGAATGAAATTAACATTAATTACCGTTACACGCATGGATCTGGATTCAATGTAGTATTATTTTCATTACAATATGCCTTTTTGTCGGCGTGAACTCGATCACACAGAAAAATATAATATTAAACGACATTCAAACATTACATTTAATTAAACGTAACTAAAATACTGTACTTATCGAGGTTATTGATCATCATGCGTACATCATGAATGGCATACAAAGGACACCTTAAATATATTAATATAGCATATTCTAGAACTCTTTAACTGTTGTGTATATATGGGAAATGTCATTCCAGAACGAGTAAATGCTTCTTCATTTGCGCTGAACAATATTTATCTTAAACTAGTCATACATGAAAACAAGACAATAATGCAAGTACAACGCAAGATAAAATGTTAACATCATATGTCTTGATCAATTAGAAAATACAGCATTGTCTGAAAATGAAAAACTCAATAAATCCACACAAGAAAGAGAAAGAACATATTGAATTACATAGCGGCTACATTTGAATTATTGTTAAGTACGCCAAGAGAATAAGATAAATATAAATTTGTCCGAGTTACTTAAAGATATAGTAAATAAATGCTATGGTTCATACTATGTTGAAAAACAGACATACGCAAGCAAATGAGAGATTAACCTTTTGTGTTGATAGTAAGTATATTTTACGACGACCTTACCAATGAGATGGCGCATTAAACAACACAAAACAAAAGTCGTTCTCGACTGCATAGTGATTATCACACTATACGACTAAAAGCTTCACGATGATTTATTGAACCTATTTCCTAAGTTCAAGGGCACATTACTTTGCAACATGTAGTATGACATACACAACACTTACGTCTCGCATTTCTCAATATTTACAAAAAAGACATTCCAATGAAATTTCGTTATGAAACACAGAAAACTGTAAGCGACAAAAAATACAAATATTAATGTACAGTGATGTCAGTAAATTAAAATAAGTTTAAGGGCAGATAACTCTGCAAAGAATATCGCGACAAACACTCACATGACGTTGTTTAATGGCATATAGTATAAACAACATATCTATTAACTTCATGTTGAAACGCAGACAACTAAGAGCCTAGTTTAAGAAACAAAGTACTCATACACAACGACGCCAAGTGTTAACAATTTGCCTTAGTTTAATTGCACATAACTCTTCCAAAAATATCACGACATACAAGAACAAAACGTCTTTAACTTCTTCCTACTACAAACAACATATCTGAAACATTCATGTTGATAGGCAGAACATAGAGAGACTCGTTTGTCTCCCTATGGTCTGCCTATCAACAGGAATTTTTAAGATATGCTGTTTGTAGTAGGAAGAAGTTAAAACATATGTTATTATTTCTAAAATATGGGGATGGTCGAATCTATAGGAATTGATGAAACTATTGAAAGAACAACATTAAAATCAAGACTTCAATTGTTAATACATAAGATAAGGTACATGTATATTTTTAGTTCGCTGTAGTATAACATAAGCGGAATATTTAATTGGTCTAAGTGTGTATATCATTTTTGTTGCTTGCTCTATTTCGTAATACTGTCGGAAATGCACCTGTAGTGTGATCCCGCATACCAAAAGCCTATGTAGAGCATTTTATTATTTTCATCAATATAATAGATGTGCATATATTCATTTTACTGTGTATTCATTTCATGTTGAAGTTGTAAATTATATCATATATGAATTATTCCATTATAGAGCGTACATGCAAAGGTTGTACTTCATTATATAGGGCATTATAAATAACTTTTTAAAAAGGTTTAGTAAATGTAAAAGTACACATGTTTGAAGATGTGCATGGCAAAACAACTTTGCACTAGATTTGTGTCATGTTAAAGACCAGTGCGATTGCCTTCACTACAAAAAGGACACGTTTCGAAAGTCTGTCTGGGCGGAAACAACGCCTCTCTACTTGCGTAAAAGATGACAGCAAAGTGGCAATTTAGGCGTCATTAGAGAATGTGTATGTTGGCACCTGCATTAAAGTTAGTTTGAACCCTCTATAGCAAACGGTATTGTCACCATATATGCCTCCAGTGGTCAAATGGTTGAGATAACAAAATGGCTAAATTTTAGATGACTTAATGACTTTGGTGTGTCGGATACATTCAAAATTGAAACAGTGTTGGGAATATGTCCATTCGATATTTTACTCATTTAAACAAAAGAAATACATGCTTATGTATAAGCGGCATCACACTATAAATAACAATATTATTTTTGCTTAAATATCTTTTCCTATGATTCTTATGTTTTAACCAACGTTTGTATAGTTATTGAACAATACAAACATAAACACTTGATGTAAGCTTCAACTCAAAATAATTGATATTTTCTGGGGTAATACTGAGAACTGTTTTGATTAAAAATAAGAACAAAGACTGCCTTACTCCAGTACCTCAAATTTAAGAAAACCAACTAAATTACATATGTCCTTCCATTCAATTTAGACATTGATTCTTGTATGCAATGCGATACTCATACACTGTTTTTGGTTGCCAGAGAACGTCTCAGATGTTCGCATGCTAATTCACTGTTGTATAAATTAATTTTGCTTCCGATAGTAAATCAATATACATGATCTCTTTGAACCAATACAATATCATTGTTTCCATTTTTGCAAGACACAATCATAAATTAAACAACAATTTGCAATTACATAAATCAAAATACCAATTGAAAATAATCTCTTTTACCATTCCAGAGCAACAACGATGCCAGTCTAAAGAGTAATCTAAACCGGAAGGCAAAATTTAAGATTTTTAAAATGGAAGCAATGCATTTGCATGAAAGCGTGTTACCATAATTCATTTGTTAATAATTACAATAACCTTGATGGTATCCAATAGTGTAGTCGCCAATCAATTGTCATAAATCAACACCGGTATTGAAGTTTAATGAGTTTTCAATGGATTTGCTTTTATGAAAGCGGTGTATTTAGTCAACATCGAAATAAATATGTAATCAACAACATGTATCTCAATCACTTAGTAAACACAAGGCATTCTGAAAATTAAATTTCAATAATTCAAACAAGTAGGAGAAAGAAACAATTAAATTACATGCGGCTACATTTAAATTCATGTGTAGAAAACAAGAGAATAAGATGAATATATTTAAGTGATAGGCAGATCTATATTCATTAGATAACTTGAGTTTATTTTGTGTCAGAATATGCTGTAGCACAAACCTTCGCGAAAAATGAAATTCAAATCCTTTGATTGGAGTACATTATTGTAAATAGATCATGTGTAGAAGATGCGTGCATGCCACTTCATTAGATCGTGATCATAGAAAAAATATAAACAAGGGAAGTACATCTTGATATGATAATCTAGAAATAGAAAGAGTAGTTACGAATATTTGTTATTTTCACCGGTGAAAATAACAATTTGTTTATTGTAAATGCTGTTATTTCACTGCAGAAATGCCAATGAATTAAAGTAAAATTCGAATATAATTATTTAGTTTTAACAGTAAGAACAAGTTATTACCAATAGCAATGGGATATAACATATTATATTGGCCATATATTTGCAATATGTGTCGCTTTCTGATTTTGTGTGTGTGTGTGGAATAATGAATGCAAGATAATTATCAACCAATGCGAAAAACAAACAAACTCCAGAGGACATGTGGACCTTGCTCTTTGTATTCTATTTAATAAAAAAACGTAATTCCCCTTTTCAAGTTTATTTCTCTTTTTTCACAATGCAAATGGTTTACCGGTCCAAATGATAGACACGATTAGAATTATTTAATATCATATGGTAAAAGTTTAAAATTCAAATAATCTTCTTTTTTTATTTAAACATATGTTTTCCCCAAACAGTTCACATGTACAGTTGACGCAAATACAAAAGATACACAGAAAAAGAAAATGAAAAAAAGGTAAGACCAAAAGTTCTAGCAACATTGTTAAAGGTATATCCCTATTTGTTATTTACATAACATGTACGTGACGATAACGTGATTTTGTAAAGCTCTATGGTATACTATGGTATATAGTCAAAAGTACATTTTTTCATAAGAAGTTAACACAGTGCGCAAGTAAAAACAATGCAAGAAAATCATGAGTTGTTAAGAATTGCAGATAAGACTCTTTTACATACATTACAAACTTCAGGGCCCGGTTGCTCAAAACTTTAACGGCCAGTTAAGCTAACAGCCGTTAATGTTTGGATCAAATTATTTATGTGACTTATTTGTTTACCTTTTATAATACATGTTAATTGTAAACACATTTGTTTGCTTTAATAGTTTGCATATGTCTTGTAAAAACATTGCTTTAAAATAAGTTTTATTTGGGTTTCAAGTTAACAGACCGTTACCTTAACTGGCCGTTAAAAATTTGAGCAACCGGGCCCAGATAGTGAAGTCCTGTACAGAAAGGTAAAATCTTTTTGCAACAACAACGTTATGAAAAACGCTTTGTCGTCTTTATAAATATCTGAACATTTTTTAATATGAAGCAGTTGGTGTCATTATAAAACATGTAGACGCTCTGGATGTTGACAAGGTCGAGGAAAGGGACCCGGTCGCATGGTTCCCCGCTATCGATGAACTTGTGCTAAATGGCGGGAAACCAGTCCATGTCATGTGATCATATTGGCCAATCAAAAACCTTTTGTCGATTTTATGTCACAGGTAGATGCAAAGTGCGCTTTATTGGTTTGAAATAAATAATTATATTTTATCATAATTTGTAATATTGTTTCAAAGTATATAAAATGAATGAGGACAATAGTATTGATATATACGGAGTATTGTTTTCATCAAAGTATTTTGTTTTATACACCATTTTTTGCGTACACGAGGACTGCCCCTTTCAGATATTATACTGGACCTCTGCCATTTTAATCGGAAATGTCCGAGGCCAGACTTCTTTTGCGTTGCCATTATCATGCCATTCAAATATTCTGAAAGAAAATGGAACAGCTACTATATGCCAAAGCGGTCAGTAATATACAGACAATACATGCTAATGCTAGTTAATGCTAGTTATACTACCAACCAATACAAATCCCAACCCAAATTTATAGCATTCTGTAAAAACCATTTAACTAACCAATGTTTGGATACAATACAGTAAAACAATAATGTAACTTTCGGAGGTACGATGAAACGAAAGTAAAACGACTATAAACTGTATCTGTTTTTTTATATAAAAAAAAATCAGAGATATAGTATCCTATAGTACATACTATTCAGATAACCGTCATGCATTTCAGAAATAAACCGCATATTCGACCAAATCACATAGCTTGATTGTGTATATTCAGTTCTATATAGTTCTATATAAACTTGATCTATTGATTACAAGAATTGAAAAGTGTGTAGCAAATTGCAGTTTACAGGTTCTATATTACAAAAATCGAGACATATTTTTCTGACAAGCATTAAAAACAGAAATATAAACACCAGAGGCGTAAATGCGTCAATAAGTGAAAACGTATTCACAAGACAAGTAACTGAAGATTTTCTTGATTGAAAATATATATTTTGATTTTTAATATATTGTGTCTATGCTGAAATGAATGATATTTAGATCATATTTCATTTTACCAAAACTAGTGTCTTTTTCGTAGCAAAGAAAATTGTTATATTATTATAATAATGAGGTTACGGTACGAACAAGTACAATCCCGAAAGTGTTTTTGGGGTTTCATTTTACAATATTGAATCTATATTCTCTCTGACACTGTCGCACAAACCATACACAAGTTATTTTCTTTTATGTTGTTGTTTTTTTTTCGTAACATTTTACCAAATGCTGTTTTGTGTAAATGGTCTCATTTAATACGTCTTAGCTCAGGCCTGAGTGTTGTTTATCAGAAAATTTGTGATAAACTATAGACATTATCAGAATAACTTTAGAAATTAGATACACTTATGAAGAATAATGGGACGCGGATTGATACTGATTGCTAAATAATTTACTCCCGGAAGATTACAGATCATGCTCAAATCTTGCGATTATATTGCAGATCATGCTAAAAAGGTGCTGAATTGTTGTCAATAGGATGCTGAAAGGTTTCCGACCTAAGAACCGGAATTTAAATCAAATATGTGTAATCGCTTGCTTTTAGCAGATTAGGCATTGGGAATTAGACGTATGTCCGTCTATTAATTGATGGATTGATATTGATATTTACGATGTTCAGGGACATACACTAGTGAGATGTGGTGGTGATTGACTTACATTTCGTTAAATTTATTTAACTTTAATTTTTCTAGTTTGTTGTTTCCAATCGAAGTTTACAATTTCGATTGCGCACATTTTTATATAAAAAATGAAATATCGTTTTGGTAGATTGCCACTGTATTGCCTCGTGATAAGAATTAAATTAATGCCAGTAGTTTTACTAGGTACATAATTTGAAAACAGACGGCGTCAACACAAATACCGTTCTTTAAAAGCTCTGGAATTTCATCTGATGCTCGGCGTTTCTTGTTTTGATAATCGGTTACTGCAGCAACGATTCAGCATGCATCTTTCATTGCACGATCGACTACCCTTTCTAGTCTAAAGCGATACAGACATATTAAACTTCTTAGTTTTGCTTTCGAACATTAAGAAGCCTTAACGAGTCAATATCGTTTATTCAAAAAATGTTCCGCATGCTTGCCGATATTCATTCTTACTTAAACTTAACATGTTATTTAAACAAAATGTTATTAACACATGTATTTTCCAAATTATGGATGAAATTAATTTCGATTATAATATAGTGTTTACGCTTAAAAGGAGTGTTTTATCGCTTAGTTAAACATAATAATTACATTCGTAATTAAATATATGGCATGTTTTATGAAAATTGTCATTTATTTGAGTATCTTTTACTATTTTGGAAAGACTAGTAGTTATATAAAAAAATAATATTAAATGCATACATGTCTCACTTTATTTTTTATTATATTGGTAGCAATAGCATAGGCTTTACAATAACACACATACATGTTATGGAGGAAATTGAACAACCACGTTATGCAAAAGCAGTCAGTAATATACAGATATGAACTGTCTTATGTAAGTAATGATGCCATGCTATTCAAATCCGAACCCACGCTAATCACATTGGACACAGTTAAGAGCGTGTTTATTGCGTATGTAAATTACATGAAGCCTCAGTAATATTGAGATCAATAACAATAACTGACATACAAGTTAAGAAGGCGTTTTCTACTGATGTACGTCAAAACGTATTGCAATCTTTATAACTGATAAGTGCAAATGGTAGACGCAGATTGGTTAAATGCACATCATGTAGGTAAACATAACATAGAAATTAATGCAACGTTTTTATTGTTAAGATTTAATTTGCTCATACTTTAATCAAGCCAAAATATATGGTAACTCCTACCTTTTTTTTTAATAAAACTTATTCAAAAATTGTATCGTCAATGTACCTGTTTGAGTGACCCAATAGTTTTTGTGCTCTTACCATTTTGGGGGATTACTCTTTTATTATGGGCTATATTCGCATGCTAAATGATAAAATACTTCAATACATTTAAGTGTTTAGTGTTTTAATTTAAATAGCAAAATGGGTATGCTTCATTTTATTTTACTTCAATATATCCATTTTTTTTATCAGTCACTCACTCAAATTATTTTAAACGTAAAATGATAGTCATTTTTAATTAATAGTTCATTTAATAAGTGTCTGTTCTGTCAAATTATTAACACAATTAAACAATATAATCAATGCTTGGACCCATAATTTTACCAACAATATGTCAAATAGTACCTCCGTTATGAGTTAATTTAGGCTTAATTAAGTTAAAATTATGATTACTGTATACATATTCTATACATGTTGTAATGTATGTGACACATAATTCGTTTGATACTGTAAACAAATGACGTTTAGAAGCACAATACAGTGGTAGTTTACAGATAGTAAGAATACTTTTAACAATGAAAACAAAATATGAAAATAATGTGTCTTGAAACGTATAACCTGAATTAAATGTTCTTCAATATTGGTATGCATAGTTTTGAAATAACAAAACAGATTTGGGTTCCCTCGAGCATATTGTACATGTCCAATGGGGCTACTGAAACTGGTTCCGATACCGATTCATTACGAAATAACTACTTTATATGACTTAACATAAAAACCAAATATAAAAAATAAAATGAAGTAAAAACTATTATTTTGTCAAAACAAGCAAGATTAGCGGTTATAAAAAAATTGATTCGCCCATGTCCGTCGTCCGTCATTAAATGTTTATGTCCGTCGGAATTGTTCAACGTTTTGCCAAAGTTGGCATGTTTTACTTGTGTCACTATTTGTTTTCACAGTTAAGTTTGTGCTATTTCAAACTATCGCAGTTTCGCCATGCTTTCCTTCTCTGTTTTCTTTAGGATCGACATGTGTAAGTTTGGTTTTTCAGGTAGTACGAATGGATAACGTTTTAATGGTTGGTTGGATTTTCAGTAATATGAATGCTGTTAGTAAACGTAGCTATATAACGAAAGTTTGCTATTAGCTGACGTAATCAGTTGCCATTTCTTAAAATATATTTTTTGTTTTCTTTTCTTGTAACTGAAAACTACTTTTAGTACTTTTAGAAGTACTTTTAAAAATAGTTGGAGCAATATTTTAATATACCGGACTAGGATTCTAACTCTGTATAGACGATACATCTTGCAATGCGTGCATAACTGTCATACTCTAATAATTTGAATCGTGTCATGCGCAAATGGGTCTTATACAATGTGCGACCAGCGAAATTCAGACCAGCCTGCACAATAGCGATGTCAGGAGCTATGCTGCCCGCTGTAAAATCACGCGAGGTTTCGTGGACTCATTAGCGCACAGGGTAGTTCCAGACGCATATGCCATAATACCAGGTTTTTGCATGACGCCACTCATGTGTTGTAGTTTAATCTTCATATAAATAACAAAAACACCAAAATGACAATAACAATTTAATTGAGTTCGAGCCTATAATGTATATTCGTACAGATGCATATAGGTGAACCACCCAAACCATATATCATAATTTAGCCTGTGTTCATTTGACTTTTTATATATTGACTCGTGAAGAAACTAAGTCGCCGAACGAACATAAACAAACCATTTATATTATAGCAGAAACTGGATAATATGTTATGTTATTATATAAGGGAGCCAATGAAACTACTTGATTCTGATTGGCTGATGAACCGTCATGTGGAGTTGTATAAAAAAGTGATATAGAACTCATTTTTCAATATATACCTTGCAAATACGAGAATTAAAATAGTATTCATGCTAAAAAAAAGCGACTCCCAAGATAAACACACGATGTTTTTAAACGTTACTGAGCATTATGTAAAACAACTATATAGTGTTTTTTATGTTAATTAATGAGTCGTGTTTTGTCATTATATTTGCTTAATGACTTCGTGCATTAAACAAAACATGTTATTTTTAGGCTCAAGTGAATATGAATTTCATGCTTTTCACAACGTATGAACAAATATTGCACGAACTTATCTAAAAATATGTGCTTTTTTTCGTATTGTCGAAAATTCATCAAGGGCCATTAATGTACGCAATTCGGAGTTTCATGGTTGGTTCACACATGTTCAAAGGTTAGTTGCTCTTTATGGCAATATCGTGATTTAAAAACAAACATTAAAAAACAACGCATAAATTTGTCTTTAGACACTTTCGATGGTAACATGTACAGTAACAGAACTTGAGGTTTGATAGTCTTAATTTAAGTATTGAGTTCAGTGGTTACATATTTGAAATTTAAACCTTGTTTATTATTTACCTATACCACATGGAATAGCGGATGTGAAGGTTGAATATGTATACTTAGAGTTGTTTTCCACCAGGTTTGTAAATCGATTTCACAGCGTACAACTCCTCTGTACGTGTCGCGCTGAACCAACGTCCAGCATTGACATGTTCCTCACATCCGAATCCCCTGTCGTCGACAGCACGTACAACAAAATAATCTCTTGAACTGACACCAGAAAAGTGCGTTAAATATGCAATAGATCACAAAATTCACAGCCGAATTGATCAATAGTAAAAGGTCAGTAATTTTACGTATTCCTCTAGCGAGAAAATTTTCTTCCAAATAGCCCAGACCGAAACACGTGGACATAATTGTATCCGGAGTGATGCAAAACAGAAACACGAGTATAACCACAACCAACATTGAAGTAATTTTATGTTTCTTTCGAGCTTGTCTTTGGAAATACGGCATCGGCGTAACCCGTTCAAAATACAAGTGTTAAGAATGATCAGAATCACCAAAGGTATGATTGAGCGCATAAGATTCTGAAACCATGTGTATATGCCAGTTAATATTTTATTTTGCCACAATTCTGTTACAACAACCTCATAATGATATGTTCCTGTTACGTTATGCTAACGATGCTCTGTTCTGTACCTCATTGTATACAGCACCGCTAACACTGCCATAATTATAAAAACGGTCGCTGAAACGATTCTGGCTCTGTGTATGTTGCAGAATAATTTGGCCTTTGTAGGATGACAAATATACGCATATCGTTCCACTGCGACCGATACGGTTAACCAAGCTGATATGCACAGGGAGGCGTTGAAAACGTAATGAGCATACGGGTATAAAAACCCGTAGACTTCATTTCCGATTTGTATATCTATCTGAAACAACAGAATAACCATGAAATATAGGAAGTCACACAGAAACTTGATCAAATCCGAGAGTGCCAATGCATATAGGTAGGTGCTTGTTGAAGAACGCATTTGACGCTGCGACATCACGATGATAGACATGATGTTGCCGGTAATTCCAAACACGCAGATGATCGGATAGAACACGAGTCCAGTGATAAACCGAGCTCGTAGGTAGAATGTCTCGTACTGATGGTACGATTTGGAAGTCTCGTATCCAGGCAGGTTCAGGCCGTGTAGATCGGACATGTTCCCAACAGCAGTCGCCAAATATTCCATAAGCTCGTCAGTCAGGTGCGACATCTGTCATAAATATAAAAAATAGTTTCAACAATAAACAAAACATATGTAATTGCTACATTAAACAGTTGATTGTAAAATAATTTTGATAACATGAAATATGTAAATCTTGTGTTCTCAAACTGAGATTATACCTATTATTCCTCGGTAGTAAATAAAGATCAATTTCTTACAAGACTCTTAAATCGTGGGCATCGCAAAGGCGTCATTACAAAAACATTTTGGATTGGCAAGAAGTGTGCATACAAACTGTCAACTACGAACGGTTGTTTAGGATGGTAATTCAACAGCAAATGCCTATTGTGTTTGGACGCATTGACTTACGAGGGAGTGGATGGTTATTCATCTTTGAGCCTCCACGTGTTTCGTATATATAAATTTTAATACTATGAACACACTGTTCTGCAGATTAGGTTAAGGGTTTATCCTACAGCTAAATGATTTTATAGAACAAAATATTTTGACTTCTTTTCCTCGTTCATTTGTTCTTAAATTTGGATTTATACATGAAATGCATGTTTTCTTTTCAAATCAATATACCGTTTATAAATAAAAGCCGAATTTCTACTGACATTTATCTCAAAACCGGATTTCCTTACTTTTATTTTTCATTCAATTGTTTGCGCAATTTATGACGTATCTCGTTTGACGTAATTTGTGAGAGGAAACACACCAGTATAATTTTGACTATCTGGATTTTAAGATGGACAAGTCGGACGTGTTAGTTTATTTTGCAGTAAATTTTTTGTTAAAGCATCGAACGAATCCAAAACGTATTTCGGATTGTGTGGTTGTCTTGCATAACTGTAAATTTCGATAGCAATAAAATAACTCGCTGCAATAGGAGTACGGTTTCGTAAATTGTGTTTTGGGTCAGAACAGATACAAACGTTATTAAAACATTAATGTGGTTTAAATGTTTCTAAAAAAAGGGATTGAAGAACAGAAAATGGAAGTACATATCGGTGTAACTGTATTTTTAATAGAATTGGTATTGGTATTATGTACAACTCGAAAATAATCCTGAGTGAATATGCCTCTTATGTTTTATCACCCATGTTTTATGTATGAACATGTTACTGGTATCAATGTAAATAACATATATGGAAACATAAATGAGAAAAAAAATGGATTAAAGTTGTCATTGAGGTAAGCGTGTTGTTATACCACATGGCGATGAAGAAAGCAATTTTATTTTTGTGTGCAGAATTTTTAACTCGTCATGAAAGTAAACAAAACTGACGAAAATAAACATGGTAATTACACAACTTTAGTGAGTAGAAAAAGAACAAGTAGATATTTGACTTTGTTATGCCTGTTAGTAAAAAGTGTGTAAAAAGAAGAGTTGTTTATATACTTAAATTAACATTATCAGCGGGGATACATTCTGAATCATGCCTGACGTAAAATAAGTTCAAAATGGCAGCCATGTTTTTGTATTTTGCAGTGGTGAAACTAGAATCTTAGTTTGAACAAAGCGTTTGCGTTTTACTTGAGTGTGTAACATTTGGAATGCTGATTAAATTTGAATCGAGGCATACAGCGATATTTTGTTTTGTAACTCTGCTTTTGCGTGGAATTCTTTAGGACTATTTTAAGTTTCGTACACGATGAAGATGACAAACCATTTTAATATTACTGCGCAAGGTTAGATTCATTAAATTTAATCAGAATTTTGCCATTGTTTTAGCAATTAAAGACTACTTTTTTGATTGCATCAGAAACAAATTAAATATAAAAAAACAAATTGTAGGATAAATAAAATACTATGTTAGTGTGATTGTCAACTTGAATTTATCCAACTCGTCTCAGAAAGGCTTACACGGCTCAGCAAGCCTCTCCATGTAAACCTTTCTTCAACTTGTGGTATAAATTTAAGTACACAATCACACTAACATAGTATTGTCTAGATATACCATAACTGTTAGGTTCTCAGTTACGTTTAGGTCGTGCAAGACAATAATTGTGTTTTACTTTCTGAAACACACATGAATGCCTTTGCGATTAGTTTCAACTCTGTATGGCCCTAAATCAGGAATTTCTTTTAGAATTGTGAACAAACATTAAACGTGTATACTAACATTACATGATCGAAGAACACTATTCCAAACATTAATTGGTTTATACAATATAACATATTGCTGTTTATTTATTTTTTTGTTTTCGTTTTTATTTGTCGAGAAACTTACCGAATCAAAAAACGTGCGGTTATAAAGGAACAGTTGATTTAGTTAAACCTTGATGATCGTTTGCTTTCGTATTGTGTGGAAAGGTCATTCGCGTCTAACACAGCGTGTGAATTAATCTGCGTGTATCCTTAAATGTTATTAATATTTAATCATTTGCTTTAAAATGCGTCATGTAAACATGTTTTTTGTATTTTGTATTGCAACCACCTTATACGGTTTAACAAAATCGATCACATCAATGTTACAGCAGACCAACGTTTGCACTGTAAATACTACAATGTGTAAAGTTAAATACGCAATAATAGAATGGAATGCATATTATGTGTTTAGTATAGTACAAAATCAAAAAAATAAAATTTATCTATCAGAGAATGTTGTCAAATAACCCATGGTTAGGAGTGTAGATGCGTTAAAATTAAATCACGAGATCATTCGATTCGAGTACAATGCCTGTTCGTAACGATTTTTTATAGCGTGTTTAAGCACGTGCATTTTACTGTACCATTCCCGGAATTTTCTAAATTTTCAAACCATTAGGCTCCGCCCATATTTATTGCTTAATAAACAACACTTGATGTTCTTCTATGCCTATAGCAAACAAGCCGCGTATCGTGTTAGAATTTAAAATGAATATGAAACAAGTTACCTCGGGCAGCAATATGCGTATATGTGCGGATCATAATGAAACATATTAATTAATAATATTTACGTTTCAAACACGCATGTCAACGACACATACACCACAGTAAACTATTCGAGTTTCTAAAAGTAAAATAAAAAGGTTAAAACTAATAGTGCATATGTTACAAGATATATAAACAGTTAGAATAATATCTGGTAATATATATATGGTTACCTATGTTATATTATCAATTCGAATATAAACCTACTGTAAACTAAAAAAAAACAAGTCTTAGACATGAAAAGCAAAATACAAATGCAAGCGAACGCATCTATTTGACCAGTATATACAATATTATACTCACATGAAAAATATATCCGCATATCTTATAAGAATAAAAATAATAATAATCCAGCTATTTTTTATTTTGTTCAAATGTCATATAACCGTTTCTTCGAAAATCAAATTTGAAACTCAAGTTTAATAGATTTATTTCCTTTCATATAACTTTCGCCGTGATGCACAACAATGAATACTCGCCGTGATATAAACAAAATCACTACGTTCGGCGTTCTTATAACGTCTCTCGAATACGGATATTTCGATCAGTGTGAACGCGCTTTCACGCCTGAAGTTAGTTTCCAATATAGTTCCATTATACCATTTATAGAGTTTCTATATTGCGACAAGCGGCAGCCGCGTTACAAGTTTCAATTAGTGGAAGTACCGTCTGAAGTTATTAGGGGGGAAAATGTTTTTCATTTATTGACATGATACCTGGAGATAATTGGATAGATATAGAACAAAGCAACTATTGTTTAACTATTCAGTAATAAAATGCGAAAAAATTGTCCAGATCCTAGTGCAAGATCGTTATCTCAAACGTGGGATTTTATCATTTGCAAACAAAGTTATCAGATATTGATGAAATCGGAAGCAAGTTCGATTTATCGTTGAGTTTTGTCTTAATTAACGACGCATGGAAGATAATGTATATAAAAGTGATGTAAATAGAGGATATCTGTTAGATTTGGTGGAATATCGATTTAAATGCGCGAGTCATCAAAGAAAATAATATCTTCACGATTGGCGCATATTTTTTATCTATGATCACGAGTGATTTAAAAATCGATATTCCACCAAATCAAACACATTTCCTTATTTATTTGATGCTTACAAATGATTATATTGTATTTTTGCTGAAATAATGACAGACACAGACAAGATTTGTTTAATGCTAAGTGAAGAAATATTAAACAGGATTGGGGAAACTATTCCCCATATTTTTCTCAGAAGCTTGATTTAGGAATATTTTGCTTTTTACTTTTAAAGTAATTTGAAGTTCAGTGTTGATGCATTTCAAGACACTTTAATCACAATTAATCATCCAACAGTAGTACAAATAAATAGTAATAATAGTACAAAATGCTTATTGTACAGTTACACGTCAGACCTACTAATAAACACTCAAATTTGAAGTTGAAATTATTAACATCTCAAACATGCCTTACCGGTTAATTATCATTGCATTAGTTTTTCCTCGGACGTATTTCACAAGTATTTACCAGAAATATCTTGTTGGCAGTGATACAACGAAACAGACATTACATTATCCGTAACTGTATTGTCAAGGCTACATTTCCAGATCAATTTCACTAATATTTTCGACAGAAAAAGAGAGGACCACAATGTATACATTTACGTAAGCCTTTTTAGAACACTCTTCCATCATAGATGGTTCCAGTAAATGAACCATAATTTTGTCTGTTAATTTTTTAACGAAAACACACCAGCGTTTGCATTTTTTGACTGTTGTTGTCAACCTTGTCTCAGCATCGACTGCATATTATTGGTAAATGTATTCATTATTTCTGCTGAGATAAAAACGTATCAAACCGAGACAGTCATGGTCGTTAGGCATTTTGGTAGGGTCATTAGATCCAGCAAATAAGGTTTGACATCAAATATTCATTGTATCCAACATAATGCTGCAATGTGGATTTCTTAATTACTTCATATCAATTATATACTATTTCGAGCTTAGAACGTCTTACAAATAACTTTCAGGAACAGAGTAAGACGCATCGAAAAACCCACCACTTTGTTTGCTTTGGAAGTATTACCGTGAAATGTGTTCTCGTATCAAATCCACATTTTGTCTCGCTCATGCACTGGCTATATTATTCATTTTCTTAGTTTACTAAGACATTATTTAACGTTATTTCCACAAAGGCAAACAAATCTTCTCTCTAAAACAACCGTGGTTAAAACAAAATGCTACTAATGTTTGAAATAATTCTTTTTTTATCATATTAGCTCTTATCGTCCCGCATTAAATTGAATTAAATGAGTGAATCATTCTAGGTTTCTAGTGTGTAGTCACCTATACATGTGTACACACATCAATGAGACTAATAAATCCAAGAAATTTTATCAAAAGTGTTTTCAATTGTAAAGTATTTCTGTGCATGTTCATTTGTCATTTAATTTGTGGTGGTATTGAAAGAACAATAAGCTATACTATACATTTCTCCATTATATGATATTGAATTTAAAATATATATATTTTTAATCTTACTGCAACGAAAATATTAACAAAGAAGTCCCGTAATACGTCTAAATTTAAGTCATGTTACCTGTCTGTATTTGAGTAGCATAAATACATTATTTGCAAAACTTACGGCACCCAATTTAGATTGTATCCCCCGCTACAGGGTAAAGAGGACATACTAGACATACCATGAACGTCAGTCGGTCAATTTGCTTAAACGTAATTTTTTCAATATCTATATATTTGTTTCTGTTTATTTATATACTAACCATATTCCGCAAATAAATATTTTTGAACTTGGACGTGTCCGTCTGTTTGTAGAAACACATTTGTCCGAATAGGTTATGGAACACTTTTCAAAGTACAACATTTAAACTTTCATATTGTTCCATACGTTATGAAGTTGTTCACACCACGGCCGGTTACATGAGTTATACAGACATATATGCTTAAATAATAAAAATACCTTTTTCTCTGAAACCACATCGTAGAATTTGACATTAAACATTATATAGGGGTAATTGAGAACGTGTTTTAAAACATGCCGTTGTATTAATAACTGACTGCGCCCCATTGGAAACAGTGTTTCATGATCTTGCTACATATTACAACACGAAGAGTCGAGGGTATTCTTCATTGCTGCTGTAACAAGCTCTATTTGTAAATATCATACAATTGTATTCTAAGAATCACGGTACCGATTAGCTTTGTTCTTTTAATCTTCATTTCGAGCGTATCATCAGCAGGTTAATTTCAAAGCCGTTGTTATTTTTTCAAGTAATTTTTATATAATTGGGAATGAGAAATCGCGTTATTTTGTTCTATATTTAGGGCGTATTCATCATAACGCCGATTGTCTATTTTAAAAGGCATTCATGTTTTAATATGTATTATATTAGAATATGACAATGGATACATCTAGCATTAAATGCCAATGCACTAAGTTACCAATAATGCGGGGACATTATGTGAGTAATACATACGCAGTTCAGGATCGTGTGGAACTCGTTAGATTTTTTTTTATTATAGGTCATTGTACTGGTACCATTGAAAAGATAATAGGTAATGCCAACGCAATGCCCTCGTGATGTTAAATAAACAAGTTTAGAAACGATGACGGTTTGATCGACACTCTAGGGAGTTGTTTGTCATGCTTTTCAATATTAATCTTACTTAATGGACTAACTGTATATGAATTATTCGAGCAATAAGGAATGCCTAATATTAAAACATGTAAACCAACGCTTACACAGAAAAATGTTAAAACAATATCGTTTCATTCATGGATAATCATCAATCGGAATCGGTATACTTACAAAGCCATTGGAACCCGTTTTTGTCCGAAATTTGGAAAAATACGTGTATTACTAGCGTTTAAAATACACCATTACTATCAGAAACCATAGTGATCCAGTGGTGGCGCCTTATAATTTGCTTCTTATGGTTTCAGTGATGACGCACTGTTTTGAATTTTTGTTTTTCTCATAAAACGAAGTTAGATTCATCCAAATATGCTAGGTTTGTTGTTAAAACTTATATAAGGAATTTTAAAACAATGCGAACATCGGTGAGCAAGTCCATGTAATGAAAGTATCAAGTTACAAACATTGTTTATAAAATGCGCGTTTCCTTTTATAAAGTACTATATACTTGCTATGCAAACATGATGTGTAAAATATAGTTTCATCGGCGCGGGTCATGTTAAAAGCAATGGTTTTAATATGCATTTAATTGTTCAGTGTGTTGACGATTCTTCAGCACTTCTATTTAAAAGAGACTGTAAACATGCGAAGACTGTCAAAAATTAACTACACTCATTTGCAGATATATCGTAAAATGGCCTCTGTGTGTGAAGGACATATCCTGCTGAAAGGATCGTGCTTGATTATATCCCCAATTTCACACTATACAGGGGAACTTCCTTCGTGTAATCGTATAGCTCTATATATTATCACACCAAGTAAATGTCGCAGTTTATTTCTTTCTTTATTGCAAACGTAAGATTTTCAATCCCAAATTTCATAGTTATGTATTTTAAAAAACTTATTTGTTTTCTATAATTACTTCTCAACTTTTGTTGTATATGCCTTGTCGAATATAACATTCGCGATACCATATACATTATCATGTACATTGGCAGCTCTTTATAACTTATTTTTCAAATGATATCTCACTTCCCGCTTTCCTTTTTGCATGATACGTATAAAGGGTAAACAGTTCTCATTGTCTTTAAAATTGACATTTAAGATAAAAAAGCAATGTTAAATACAACAAAATACTGTAAAAAGTTAGAACTTGCAATTTGACATATGTTATGCTTAAGTAGTTTTAATACATGTTAAAGTATATACTACGTGTTAGGAGCGACCTTTGCAAACAATGCTTCTGTGGAGAGTAAGTACACGAACTCGCACTACCTTGGCCAGATTACTTCTACAATACATTGTGAATATTTTACAAGCCAATCACGTCTTAACGTAAAATCTTATTCAATACCGTTTTCATAATTTCGAAGGAATAAGTCAACATAATAAACATTAATTAACATGTTGACACCATGTACAGTAAAATTATAAAAGGCCATTTACGAAATATATCCCGAGAACTCTCACTCAAAGTTTAATCTATATTTACAATGTAATTTAATGTAACTAATTGATTTATTGAACATCCAATCGGACTTTTCAAATCCGACTGCGAATGAACGCGCAATTGAATTATTTGCGCATGTTATCATATGATTCAAAATTTTAATAACTTCGGGAATAAATACCAACAATGTTTATACGGATTCAAAACAGTCTGAAGTTATAATTAGAACGCATAACGTGTTTGGAAGCATGCATCATTAAGATATACCATTATTCATGAACGGAATTCAGGAGGACGATGACTCTTATTCTCACGAATCGTTTATCATGTTTGAAAAAAGGAGCATATTTTTCACAGGATGAAAATTCTTTGCTCAAAACATGTTTATCTGTTTAAATCACAAAACATATTTCGCTTTGATGCGAAAATCGTTTGTTCATGGAAGTTATATCAATCTGAACTAATGTCGGAGTTGTTGTGAAACAATAAATAAACATACGTAACGCACTTCTTTACGTTCATGTTGACTTGGTATAAAACCGAACGAACACGCGATATGTATATTATAAGCTTTTTGTTATGCTTGTTAACTAAGAATTGACTTAAGTAGAGGTAAAACAAGCTGAGAAATATATATAATAACCTTTCCCCTCTCCTGGTATAGGGAATGCCCTATAACATATTATATGTGCAAGCATGATTATTGAAGCCTAGGAGCTCATTTCGTATTCTATAAAAACAAATGCCAAGTTGTTCTGTCACTGATATTGGAAATCACAGGAAAGAAACGCGTTATCAACAAGTATAATGTCTTACTGTCGATACTAATATAATCAAAATGCCACTTAATTCGATATCATTGATAGCTTTAAAAATGCCAAATCTTTGTTTTATAATAATATTAAGCACGCGCAATGCTATATTTAAAGTATTATATGCATTCACCATTTGAATTGTGCTCACAGGATGACATCCCATACAAGCATAGGTACGGAGGACATATCCGCCAAAAATGGTTCAATCTTTCATGCAGCACCACCTCTTACTTACCAATTGCAGCTTCCTTTATATAATTCTTAATTATAGTTGCTTCCTGTTAAGATTGAGATGTTAATTCTTTTTTCACACTACCTTAGTGTATATTGCAAGTTGCTAATTGTTTTGTTTACCAAAAACGTTCTCACTCTTTTACATAAATCTAATTATGTATGCAGTAGTAGCTAATAGTTAAACTGCATACACTGTAAGATTGTATATTACATGTTTATATTGATTTAATAAGTACTCAACAATCCAGGAACACTGCATTATTCTCTTGAACCTACCAATCGGTCACTGAATAGCGATTCGTTCAATAATTAACTAAATAACAACGGCGACAAAATGCACGGGAAGCTGTAACGAGTCTATTTTCATACTGACAACAGAACATTTGGTATTAAATACACGAGGAGAAAATAAAAAAAGTTGAATAAAATAGGAAAAGTATTATTTATCGGTACTTGTAAATACAATCGGCAACGTGTTGAGACTATGAAATTGTATCACTCAAATGTAGATTAAACCCGTAGGCCATATATTCATTTCTTATAATAAAACTTGCCATGTGCAGTTCATACGACGTTTTAATCTTTCTAACAGGGCAATTATCTTGATTGATTAGCCATCTGCCTTATATCGTCGTGTTCGCGAGCATATATATACAGCGTAGGGGCATCACGTAGAATGAACGTGGCGAAAACTTTGCACACCAGCTGTGCTAAATATTTGCTAGTGTAATGGATGAAATGTGTTTGAAGACCAATTAACACTCGAAATCAACGAATATTTCGTAAAATAGTTCGTTTAATAAAGTTTACACATAACAAATCAGTGTCCCTTATAGCAATAGCCACAATTGCAACTCTAGATTTGATCTGGTGACATAGAGTTAACAAGATAAAAAAAAATGCTCTTGTCTTATTTTGTGTGGCAAAATATATTCCATTTTAATTTCCCACAACGATATATATTCATACGACACACGAACTCTAACGTGGTAAACCATTCAATTAATGAACATGTGTTGAATTTATTGCGCCATGTACGTATTGCGATGGTAAATAATTTCTCAAACTCATGCATCGTTTTGATGAAGACATTGAGAAGAGCATGATATTTGTAAACGAAATCCAAATGAAAAAAGGCATTTTATTGTTTCGTGCATAATCTTCTTTTGAGTAACAATTGCGGAAGAAAGTACTTGTGATCTCAATTCATTAAAGGATTCATTGATTGACAATACGAAGTCGAATTTAACACATTCTCGTTGATTATCTCGCTTATGTATTAAATCGATTTAGATTTCTATGCATTGATGTGGCCTTTTAAAGTCTTCAAACTATCGTTTGATCGTTAATGATTATTAACGAAAGGAAATACGCAATTCACGAAGCACGTGTAGTCATTCATTATCTTACTTCACACATAGGTAAGGTTTAATTAAAATACTCACAGCAATAACCTCCCTATCTCCCCTCCCACTGTTAACAGAGCGTAACGCTTTAATAACCAACACTCTTTACGAATATTGGAGGTGTAAGAATGTCAAAGTGTAAGAAGAACCACTCTGGATTCCACGCTCAATCAATAGTGTTTTATCATAGTAGAACATAGCGATATCTGTCATCGCTATACCAAATATCTGCTAAGGGAAACTTCGGCTTAACACGTAGCAAAATATCTGTTTATCATCATAAAAATAAATGTCGCATAATTATGCAAACATAATAACACAAGTACAAGTTATTTGTTGTTTATTTAGTTGTTAGCACAATGTTTCCAAGTCTACACAGTTTTTTTCTTATTTACTAAAAACATTTACAAGGCATGACACAATCCGTCCGAATCCATCCAAATTGGTAGGGGCGGAAGTAAGTAACTAACTATCCTAATAAATCCGTTATTAGCTTTGTTATCCTTTCTCTTAAGTAGTCAAGAAAGTTCTTTTAAAATACACATTATCCATTACACTGATTACATAACCCGAGCTCCATTACTGTCATGTTGATGAGGTAAAACTAATTTGTTTAACATCATAGATGCACATTCCCATCTATCTGATATGTACAATGTGTCATCCAATACGAAGACCAACACCATTTAACCATGTAATCTTGTCGCGGACTGTAATATAGACAACCTTAACACAATTGCAAGCGTTCATCTACTGCCATGAAACCAATAAGTTATCGTAGTGTCTCTGGCTAAATTGACGTTTACATATGATAAACATTATTGTGAAGCGAGTACAGAAGTGTCATCAACAACCATTACCGAAAGTAAGAGATGGGCAGCTTGAGTACACGCGTTAAACTTGATGTAATTCGACGTTGAACTTACAATATCGTTTGTAATCTTATGTACTATATGACCTCAACATAATCACTCACCCTTTTTGCTATAACTTATTTAAATCATACAAAAAGTATATACACACGGTAAATTAATCATATATCTTAATTTAAATTGAACATTGTTTTCTATATTCAAGGTTGATAAGTATAAACACTACTTGTAAGTTAAAATGATGATGAACTTTTTCACGACATCATCAATTACGGGGTATACACATACAAATAGTACACTTACCCTACTTCAAAAGTATTGATTCGTTGATAAACATTTATTTATATTTCAAACCATTAAAACGATAGCGTGTAATACATGTTCACTGTTTGTGCACTGTTTATATTCGTTTTCATGGTGTACGAGTATATAACAAATCCGATTTAAGCAACATTGTTCAAGTGAGATAAATATAAACAGGCATATGGGACAACAAATTCCACATTTTATAATAATAATAAAGGTTACAATGTCTAGTTCTATTAAACAAATTTTTAACAATATTTTCATAAAATGTGATACATACATTTGTAGTCCTTCTCTTAAATATCTTCCTGTTTTGTTCTTATCCTTATACTCCTCACCTCCACCATCATCATCAGCAAAATATTTCCAGAATCATTATCATCATCATCATCATCATCAACAACAACAACAAAACACCACCACAGAACAAATCATAATTATCGTCAACAACAAACATCAAACACAAAACCATAATTCCGTAATCGAAATTATTCCTAGCATCTTCGTCATCAAGAATTTATCGTAGTAATCATCTAAACCGTCCTAATATATTTCTCATGTTACCACCAGTATCAGCATGTAGTACACGACATAAACGTAATCAATATTAGAGTATTAATCCCATGTTTCAAAGCAGTTAATTAGTAACCAAACATACGTATTCTTGATATTTTCATGATCAAAACGAATTGGTATTGACCGATAATTGAAATATTGATAATCTGGGGATCTGAAAATGTTGCTGTTTATATATGTGTCAATGTTTACGGTGATACTGTAGCATAACTACGATGGTAATATAACGTTCACAAGTCCACAAAGTTTTCATTGAGATTTTTTTTATTAAGCTTTAACACATACGCTTTCCGATATTCGTTAAATACAATATGCAAGCGAGGCCTAACGATATCGCGACACAAGAAGATATGTGTCCCCTATTTCCGGTTGCCTAAGCCAATTGCATTGTGTGTTATATAGAACATTTAAATGATTGTAGGTCTCGCATGTTAGTTATTGACGGAAATGTATTTGATATTTGACATATGTTGTGCATTTGTCTGCTCATTGTTAAGCAAAAACCCAATTTGTTTAACGGCATATATGGACGTTATCCTTTCATTTTACGTGAAAATACACAAAAATTAACGGGCAGCATGTGCTTACCCAATACATGACTTATTAGTGTAACACGAAATGGGCAATAACTTGGTGCATACGCCTCGACTAGTTTGACGTTGATATATGATATCATAGTGTACATCCATTAAAGTAGACACAATATTGAACTTGATGGACAACAAACTTGAATTAATAATATCCTTAGTAATCTAGCTTATGTACTATGTGACAACAATTATGTGGGTGACGATATGCATATATTCCACTTTAATGTTTGGTACAGAACCTTAGGGGACGATACTCGGCCGTTTGTGAAAAATTGTGGACTATAGCCCGTGCATAACATATAGCCAATCGTATATCAAAGATGAGCGTTGATCTTTACGGCGGGCATGTTATATGTATTGTACACCCTTCTTCCGACGCTATTGAACTTCGAGTGGGAATTGGCCACTGACGCGTTTGTGGATTGTACGTGCAAGGTCAATCACTTCCTATTAACCGGTCAATTTATCCTATACATAATTAAATTGTACAACTTATCGACGCTAAGAGCACGCGTCATTGTTTCCGACTTTGTGTGCGCGGTTGATGTGTATCTCTCGAACCGGGACATGTCGAGTCGTTTCCACAGAATTCATCGATTTGTCTTTAACAATTTCTTTTTTGCGAGCATCAAATGCCTTTTCCTCGTCAGAATTACAGACCAGTAAGTTATTTGGTGTTCATTAAGCTTTCAAAGCTTCAAGTCCGTTTATCAAACTATTTTGGTTTGTTTTTCCAATTTATGGTTCTGGGTTTTTCAATGTATTCTGCTTTTAAGTCTGCACTCGTCACTGTCACGTGTACGTCTTCATTCCAATTCAATTTATCTCCCAATTTAATTTATATCAATTTAACAGTTAACAATTTGTGTTCAATGTCACTTATTCAAGACTCAACAAGAGTAACATTTTTTTCTTCTATTTTACGTTATTGCATTTCATTTTCAATTTAATAAATTATGCCAAGTAAAATACCGCTATTGTCTGTGGGTCCGAGGGATATGTATTTATTAAATATATATATATCATAACAACCCCCACAAAGCATGAAGAACGTCGTTAGTAGTCTTTCACTCTTTTTTCACTTTGTTTATATAAGAAACTCAACTAGCCGTACAATACTTACATTTTAGCTTGAAGATAAATCGCTCTCTAAAACGTCACGCGCTGAAGTTTCGTTGCCATTAAACAAAAACTAATTTTTCCAAAACTATGAAACAATGCAATTCAAATGCAAGTATGAAGCACAAGGGACTCTGCAACGTGTGAAGTGTGCTCCACTCTGAGCACATACCCAGGCAATGACAAAATCGATAAATATTCTGTAATGTACCAAGTCAGTTCGGGTCGATGTTTGGGTAATACCTCCGATATGACAAACTCATCCTATAAGTAAAGTTATATAAATAAGTTTACTTTCCGATGCGTTTTCAAGATAGTTGATCGATCGGATGAACATGTATTTCCATGATATTTTTGTGTATGGTACAATATATTCAAAACATGTTCATTTACCAATTTAGTTTTCGTTTGTTGCATGGATAGATATCGTTGCGGGCAATTGAAATGGAATATATTGTACCACAAAAAAATAAAAAATAAAGCATTTTGTATCTTATTAAATCTATGTAACCATACCACATCTAGCGTTGACATTTTGGCTATTGCTATAAGGGACACGATTGATTATGGGATAACTCTACTTTACGAAATATTCGTTGATTTTGAGTGTTAATAGGGCTTTAAATCTACTGATCGATTATTCGGATTAGAAGCAGCAACGCAAAAAAACACCAGCAGTATCGAATGAACCTGATTACAGCTTTCTGCTTTTTGCGTCTTTCTGGAAAAATCAAACGCATGGTCCCTACAAATGCATAATGTATCATATTTTTATGCTCCCCCCAAATTTTTTTGGGTGGAGCATATAGTCGCCGCTTCGTCTGTCCCTGTGTGTGTGTCCGTCCGTGCACAATTTTTCTTCGGGCTATTTCTCAGCAACTAATGACCG
>VMBQ01002530.1:96706-107795 GCA_007657795.1 Dreissena rostriformis | reverse complement strand
TCACCGTTTTCATCAGATCTTAATAAAATATGGTCAAAATGTTTGTCTTGTTAAAATCTGGGTTGGAATCGAATTTGGGTCATCTGGGGTCAAAAACTAGGTCACTAAGTCAAATAATAGAAAAACCTTGTGTAGACAATAGAGGTCATAGTTTTTATCCAATCTTTATGAAATTTGGTCAGAATGTTTATCTTGATAAAATCTGGATTGGGATTGTATTTGGGTCATCTGGGGTCAGAAACTAGGTCACTAGGTCAAATCATAGAAAAACCTTGTGTAGACAATAGAGATCACAGTTTCCATGAGATCTTTATGAAACTTGGTCAGAATGTTTATCTTGATGAAATCTGGATTGGGATTGTATTTGGGTCATCTGGGGTCAGAAACTAGGTCACTAGGTCAAATCATAGAAAAACCTTGTGTATACAATAGAGGTCATAGTTTTCATCTGATATTAATGAAATATGGTCAGAATGTTTATCTTGATAATATCTGATTTTGGATCGTATATGAGTCAGCCATCGTCTGATAGAATTTAAGTTGATGTAGCAAGGTTAGTCAGGTGAGCAATACAGGGCAATCATGGCCCTCTTGTTTTATATTACACATGTGTAATACAACATTTTTAAGCGTTTTCATTGGCTACAGAAACAATAACTAACCAATCGCATGGCTTTTTTTTGGTGAAATGACGTTGTCAACATAAAATGACGTCACGATAGTAAACAACTTTTAGATCTATCAGCATTTGTTTGGTCAATTAAGATGTATTTTATTTAGTATAAAAGCATGTGATAAAAAAGATCTGACACTCGTTGTCATATCATACCATATTTGATTAAACTCGTCCAGGAAATTCGTAAGTAAGCTTGCCAAAGGCTCGCTTACTGACAAAATTCCTGAACTCGTTTAATAAAATATGGTATGATATGACAACTTATGTCAGATCCTATATTTATTACTAATTGTTTGTGGAAGAATTACTTTTTATTTAGCCTATGAAATTTCAGTTCTATAAAGTATCTTCGTGCTCACTCTTTCATAGCGTCTTAAGACATAGAACATGTTCATTTGACCTAATTAAACCTTTGGCCAACAAATTTATGTCAGGGCTGAAGGGGAATAGAGTGTTTTTACAATCTTTTTTCAAGTAAAAAATATACTAGTATGACAAACATTTAAAATAGTTTAGCAGCTTTCTGGAAATCCCAGGCTTACTGCACGTGCGTAATGTTTTGTCCCAGATTAGCCTGTGCAGTCTGCACGGCTCTATTGTTGCGTGCAGCTCAATTGTTTGCATGTTGTTAAGATACACCAGGTCCTGGGTATGCCAAACAAATGTCGTAACACATCATGTATCATTATAGTCTAGCTCCCACCTATGTTTTCTCTAGGGGACGACTCCTCCAAAAAACTCTACATGATATGGAGTGGAAAAGCGGGCAAGTATCTTCAAAGTTCAATATACTGCAGAGTTATTATGTTTAACTTATTATCCTTATGAGCAGTGCTCTGGGAAAACTTAATGTGTGCACGTTAAGTGTCATCCCATATTAGCCTGTGCAGTCTGCATAGGCTAGTCATGCAGGGACAACACATTCAGCTTTTATTGTATTTTTTGTTTAAAAGAAGAATCTTCATTGTGAAAATCCATTTTAGGAGGAAAGTATCATTCCTCATGATAAGCCTTTGCAAACTGCACAGGCTAATCTGGGACGACACTTTAATCACATGCATTTAGCCCAGTTTTCCCAGAACGCAGCTCATATTTATCTATCCATAATTACTCACCTACTGTACAGCCCACGCGGAACCAACATAATCCTCGGTCACGCCACGGCCAGAATCGTTAGTACTCGACGGCCTCTTCGTGTGTTCACGGGGCGTTATAATCGCCGAGGCACTCAGCATCGATCGGCGCAACGACTCCGAGTCTGTATTGACCTCGCGTACTTTCGCGGAATAAATCCGCCGCATACGTACGGGGCGGATCGAGTGAAAAGATATACCGTAAAAACGCAGTCAAAAATACTATTACCTTGCAATTTATTTCTAGTAATAATCCATCAAAACACTGTGCCTTTATTAACTATAAATGTGTTTCAAGAATTTCGTAAACACAGGCGTTCTCAATTGTTAGGAACTGTGTACAAGAAGTTGGTAAATCGGAACTAATCGTCCTTTCTCATTAAATCCGAGATAAATTAATGTGTCGTTTCCCAATTAAGGCCGAGTAATTACAGGACTCAATTTGTGTATAACACTTGTTCAAATAACCGTAAAAACTCCAACTCCATTTTCTGAAAAAGATTCAAAAGGCGGAGCTAAGCACGTGCTCTTACAAAATTGGACGTTTTCTATTGAGTAACAAACACACGATTGGTTTAGCGGGTTGACAAAGGAAGCCAATTTTGTTGGCGAGAACGGTGTAACTTAATGGCTTCAGACAGGAAGCGGCTTACCTTTGATTACGTCAAACTGTCAATTCACACAGATTGCGAATTTGTGCGATACTTTTAATTATGTCATTGATCCTTTGTTTACATGTTCAGTATAAATAACCACCTGCTAACATGAAAACTTTGCATAAAATTATCAAAATAAAAACAAGAGTTAAACATTGCAAACTGTGATTATATTAATTGGTAAGTATAAGTTAAAAGTCAATGTTTTGCTTGTCGTAAAACAACGAGTTTTCTATACAAAAACATTACCAAGGGATCGGTCCATCTTGGTGGAATTTCATTAATTTTTTTCATGGACGGCCAAGTCAATTTACTATTTTATCTATTTTGAATCCACGCACATTAAATTAATTATGATTTTAAATATTATTATAATTGTTCTTTTAATTTTTTTTTACTAACTAATCATTTTTAAAAGATTTTTATTTTATGATGCGCATCGACTCGGCGTCATATCGCAGATTGCGGCTTGCCTTGGCATGTCTCGGGGGACAGATGCGAAGCATCGCGGCGAAATGCGATGTGCCGCCGCATACTGACGCGGCTTCAACGGCCGACTCGGCATCGACTTGTTGCACCTTGACTCCGCGGATTGCGAAATATGTTTGTTCCGCGTGGGCTGTACTGTACCTATTATATCTCATATAGAAATGTACAGCAGATACAACAGTTTACACTAAACTCCTGGTGTTGGGTAAATGCTTTGGTGCACACTTGCTTTATGTGAGCTATACTGCTTTTAAACTAAAATTATTAGAATGATGCATGCATCCCCAGCCCCTTGATTTCTGAATGTTGTACTGATGATTTCAAATTCAAAAACAGGAAGATCAGGATATTGGAAAATTATTATTAAGAGGAGCATTAACCGGTTAAATGCCTGATTCACTAATGACCTTTTCCTAATGTTATATTGCAATAATACTGCTGTACATGTAAGGAAAGTAAGGATGTTATACTTAAATTTGATAATTTTAAAGTCATTATCACTAGGATAATGAATATGCTAATTATGTCATTTTGCATTGTTATTCTCAATATCGCATTCAGTGAGCCTATAATGCTCAAATGTTAAAATAGTATTACTGAAAAGTGTTTAGGCCTAAAAAAAAATAGGTTTGTTTCTCAGGTTACATGCTCAAAAAAATGTGGGTCAGTAGGTAGGCTTTTTTTTTTTTTTTTTTTTTCTTACTACAACACTTTATTGAATATTTAACACAATGAGAATGTCATTATTTTCAGGTATCAGCAGTGTGAAATGCATGATGACATAGTACTAACTTTCAGATATAGTTCTTAACAAGAAGATGTTTGATCCAGATTGTCTTTATCTGTAAATTACTGTACAAATAAATATTCTTACCGCCGACTCAAAAGTTTTTTCTGTCACAAAATCCGCATCCGAATTTTATGCAACAGAAAAAACTTTTGAGTCGGTGGTTAAAAAACAGGTCGGTCGGGTAACCATTAACAACACTTCTTTTTTGTTAGGTATTATTGCATGTTATTTTTGTCTTGTATCTTGTATGACTTGTTATTTGTATCTTGTATGACGTCTATGACTCTTACTAATCTATTTATTGATATATTGTATATACATGTATATGGTGTTTATTGAATATAATTGAGTCTTGATGATATGAAGTCTGGACATTCTGGCTAAATGGCCATTGCAAAAGTACTGTCCCAGATTAGCCTGTGTGGACCTCACAGATTAGCCTGTGCAGTCCATACAGGCTAATCTTGGATGACACTTTGCCTAAACCGGATTTTTGTTCAGAAGAGACTTCCTTTAAACAAAACTTTCATTTAAGTGCACAGGCTAGGATGTATAAATTCTTAAGGAACATGCATTAAGGCCAGTTTTTTTCTAGAGCGTGACTAATTATATTGGAGATTAAACATTTAACAAAGTAATTCTTATACCCAGAGTTTACTCTGTCATTCTCTAATAATCTATCAAATATTTGTTTTAAAATGATAGGAGTTTAAACAAAGTACATGACATGTGGCTTTATAAGAAAATGTTAAGCCAGGGGAAACTACTGGAATTAGGGGTTAACATAATCTCTTCAGGACTTACCCTGTACTTTAATTTGGGTTGGAAAGTAAAAACCTGATTTTTCGGTAACATTTCTCTTTTTCTTTACGTGCACTTTTGTGATATACATTTTAAGCCAGATATTTCTTGCATTACTAGATCCTCTTAACGACTTGTAGCTAAGAGATATAATACTGACTCTTAAGTTACTTCTAATGATTTTAAAGAAACTAAAAGGTAATTATTAAATGTCAATAGGAATTTCAGCAAATAAAGGTGATCACGAAAAAGCACAATGGGAGAGTCTTAAAATCTATTAAGCCCAAGAGAAATAACCTTTAATTTGCTGAAGAAAATCCTTCATAGGGCTTATTAAAGCTACTTTGGTCTTTGTTCAGGTACATTTTGATGGATGATAATACCATTGGTCAAACCCATTGTCCGCTGCTTCCATACAGCACTTCTTCTAAATAGAAGATTTTGAATCCTTAAATGATAGAAGAGTTCTTTGACAAAGGAAACCCAATTAACGAGAACAAGAGTTATTTTCCTCTAATGCTGGTTTTAAAGCTGAGGCAAATTAGCTATCCATAGAATAATTCAGTGGCGCTTGCATTGTAACATGCTGTAATTTTGTGTGTTTATTTTTTCATTCTGAAGAAATAGGATTATTTATTGTAATCAGTTGACAGTTTAGCATTATAACAATGACACTAATTGGTCGTTAAAATAATATCTTATATTGAAGTAATAATTGGTTGACATCATTCATCATTTCTGTGTTGTAATGATTTCAATGCAATTGATATAAGTTAAACTGCAAGTGAACATTAACATTTAATAACTTGTAAGAGTTTAACATTATATAAATCAATATGCTTGAAACAAATGTATCACATTCTTGAACATTTAGTCATTATTTCTTGCTTAAATTATATTTCCTGAAATTTACAATTGTAATCATATATTGGACCTCAATGTATTATAATCATGGAATTTTGGGATACCATACTTCAAGGTCAGTATGTTACAGCATTCAAATGGTTTTATAACAGAATGCTAACAGTTGTTACATTACCAAAATTAATCAGTCAAAATCAATTGTCCATAGTACGTTTGCCTAGGATTAAATGTGAAGGGCACATAAATTATGTACAAGGGAAAAATTGCCGGAAATCTTATCAGAACTCATGAACTTAACTCTTTCAGCGCTGGAACCGAATTTTGAAGGCCTTTGCAAACAGTTTCATCAGAACGTGGCGTCTCATCAGGATCCAAACTGTTTGCTATTCAGATAGTATTCTTTCAAAAATGTTTTTTGAAGAAAATGCTTATTTAAGAAATTCAGCAGACGACATTTTAGCAAACGACGAAATTCCCAGCATGCAAAGGGTTAAAATGGTTCATGAACTGTTCAATAACTGTTTATGAACTCATTAACGCTTTTTCATAGGGAGTCTTGATATACATGTACCAACCTAGACAAGACTTGTTGAGTACAGTCCAAACTGAGAACAGCGGTCAGTCAAGGGAAATGACCAAAGTGACCGTTGTAGACAGATGGCCGTTGTTCTAAGATGACCACTTTTTAGATCGTTGGTCAGTTGGTAGTATTGCTAGGTCGTTACCCCACCCAGTCGTTTCGTAAATATAGTAATTTAAACAAAGGCTGATCCGATAAATTAGTATAACATAAATTATTTCTAGTGAATACTACCAATTATTATCTTATAAATTGATTTAAATTCATACCTATTCTTAAATGTATGAGTTTATCAACGATAAAAATGGTGTTTACTCATGCATCTCTTTAATTCAGTAAATCCGACGTTTCGTATTACGTTCATTGGAAGATATTTTTACCTAACGGTCTTCATGTTTCAATGACGTCACGTCCGCAAAAGTAATTGCGCATCGCTGTTATAAACTGAAAGTACGGCATAAAGTTATCGTTCTCATGCAAAGAATCCAACAGTTTTACTATTTATAAGTACACAAACATCATTTTTACAAAACACATCTAAGCACAATTCATCTTTAAATCATTGTCATACTTCGGTTTTCGGAACATTCCGATAACCAGTGGTGCTAGCCTATCCACTGGAAACTGAAAATGGCATTCGGATAACAGACGTTTTACGTGACAAAATGTCTGCTTCCATAAATGCTGAAAGTTTGTAACAAAAGTTGCAATTCGATGACGGGTGTGCCACAATGAACGATTACTAATCCTTTTATCACCTTCTTATAATAGCACACGCTAGCTAAGTGTTGTTGTTCACACCTTAACAGCGAAAAAGATCTATTGATTTTGTCACTCGCTAGTACTTTGGCTTTATGACTGGGCCGCTAATTGCTACAAATACACATTGTTATTGTTACTTGCGCATATTTCATGCAATCAGAAATTAAATCGTCGCTAATTTGTTATTTGTTTTCTCTTAGCGGGCCACTTTTATCATAACAAAGGCAGTTACCGCAATCAGATTCTTTACCCGCAAAATAGACGCACAATAGACGCTATGACGTCAAAGGTAAAATACAACAACGCAGATTGATTTATGTGTTTACTTTTCGCAACTCGAAACAACTGACCCGTGACCGTTGTTTTGAGTTCAAAAATAACTTTGGCAGTGAAATATACTGGCCGTTATGGACGATTGACCGTTATTCCCACGTGTAATATAGAGTGATTTTCGTCGGGGGGGGGGGAGGCCAGACTGACCGTTGTCTGTAGGTGACCGTTATTTTGAGTTGACCGCTAGGTCAGTTTTTACTGTACATAACAATTGTGCCACTGTTTGTGATACTAGAGTTCTATCAGGTACATGTAGTCCATATTAACATGCAATTCTTTCTCTTCTTTAAGCAAATCATAGCATGCAGATGTTGCCAATGGTAAATAGCAGCTCCTAATCCAAGACCTGAGTAAATTTCTGTTACCAGTATGACCTTGACACTACTGTATTCAATTGAGCCAGATTTACTTTAACTTCAAACTGTTGCCATTTCTTAGGACATTTTGGTGATGGAGCATTTATTTCTTATTCAGTGACATTTCATTTGCTTTATCAAAACACTCTATTTGTATTGAGCAGATTCTGTTGTGAAATAATTTTAAAGATAAATTCCAGATTCTTTACAAGTTATGTTATAGATCAAGTTGGTTTAATAAAGACCTAGGGTAGTTGAGACCTGCAAACAAATTATGTCACAAAGAACTTTGATATTCTAGTCAATATTTGTGTTAACCTTCAGTAATCTATAACAAAACTCAATGATTTAATGAACTTATTATAGGCATAAGTATTTGTGATGTAATTTAATAACTTGGTAATTAAGGCAGTAATTTAGCTTCAATGGTTGACATGGTTTCCTCACACATTAACCTTAACGTGTCAAAAACATTTTATGGACATGTTAACGACTATGGCATCGCCCAATAATTTAATGCCTCTTTGACTGAAAATTATGAAACTAATTGAACATCGAAGTAATATTCGCATGACAGGGTTGACAATTTCATCAAAGGGTTTGGTAGGAAGTGCAGCATCACAAACATGTGAGCAATGAAAGTTATAGTGTGATTTTATGGATGTTTCATGATGTTGAATTTGCTCTCATTAAAGTTTTTTCTGCCCATTATTGAACATTTATGAGCAATCGATGGCATTAAGTGTGTTGCTCAGGACAAAATGCGGGAATGTGTTCATTGAATTGTTTCAGTGTTAAATTGTAATTAAAAAAATTATGTTTTTTACGTGAAGTGAAATATATTTTGTACATGTAAATGAATGGTCTACAACATTAATCAAAGTACTCAAAGTACTGGTGGGGCGATTTTGCTCAAATTTTGTGGTCCTTACAACACTATATAATACACCATGATGCCAACCAATCACCTTTTTTAAAGAAAACAGATGGAAGTAAGGAAGGGTGACAGGCTGTCAACATTATATGATTTAGCTTTTGGGGTAAAATGTAAATGCTGCATTTTAAAACAAGTCATTATCGTATTTGCCAATTGATAGCTAAACTGCGAAGACTTACCCAGTTCCAAACTTGACATGGATTTGATAAAGACAAGCATTGCAGTAATTTCTAAGTAGTACAGAAGGGTTTCTGGATCGTTCTTGCCTAAGTACACGGGCCTCAGTGTGTCAAAGTATAAAGTAAATCCATTCAGTATCAAGTAAGATACGGCAAATGTTAGTTTTTGAGCAATTGGATGGTAAAGGTCAAGGTCAATCATGGTTCAAGGTAAAAATGTCAACCCAGCTCCAAACTTTACATAAATTTGATAAAGACAAGCATTGCAGTAATTTCTAATTAGTACTGTAAGGTTTCTGGATCGTTCTTGCCTAAGTACACGGGCCTCCCTGTGTGTCAAAGTATAAATTAAATCCATTCAGTATCAAGTAAGATACGGCAAATGTTAGTTTTTGAGCAATTGGATACTAAAGGTCAATGTCAACCAGGCGTCAAGTAAAAAAGTCAACAGAAAGGTCTTGTCCAAAGGGGTGTTCTGTCCAAGAATTAAGTTAATCCATTCAATAATAGGGAAAAAAAGTATCACCCAACGTGGTACTCGAACCCACGACCCCGAGTTTAACAGTCTTGTGCTCTACCGACTGCACTAGCTGGGCTGACACATTTGTCTCCGCAATATGTATTATTAAAAAATCGAACAATTTTCGATAGCTTTGACATCTTCTGATTGGTCAATGTTTGCAACGGAAAATACCGATGAACTTCGTCACAGTGTTTTTGTGGCGCATGAATACTAATACCATGCGATCGGAGATATTTTGTTTGCAAATGCAGAATCTGGATGCAAAGTGGTTAGTTGCAGTTACGGACTTCTTTCTTATTTTTTACGTATATTATGTTACCTATGGGGCAAATTGCAAACGGCAATCCCCCCAAAAATGACGTTAAATATCATTAGCTGAATAAATTAATAAACATTGTTACTTTAACTATGATAAATGTACTCACTGTTGGAAGTCTATTTGTAAGCAGATGATTCTGAACCTATACTTTGGTGTTTTCTATGTCAATGTGACTAAGTTCTTGCAGAATGAATGCCCCTTTCTCACAACAAACATATTCCATATGTATCAATTGTGATAGCTTTTAGAGCACTACAACATGACTTGTTTTAACGGAAATTTATCATGTGTGAGTCACATTTTGTGGTTTTGATATTATATAATTGTCAATTTTATTAATATCCATCTGTAAAAGAGTTTGCAATTCCAAGTTCTGCGTTTTAACAGCAGTAGTTTGTATAAGAGTTTTCAAAATTCCAATTTTGCATATATAGAAAATCTTGGCAACCATTTATAGAATGACGTACTAGATACATTATATCTTATGGTCTGCAATATTTCCATTCGTGGACGCAGATTGAGGGGGGTTGATGATCTCTGGGTATGATTCAGAATTTGGCGTTTGGTTATGCAACATCGATATTTTACGGATATTCCTCTGTATTGATTCAACCAGGACTGGGCAGCCTGTATGAGAAAGTCTTGTTTGCTGACTGTATTCCGAGAAAACCAGTCTTTAAGGAGACCTGAACTGTATTGGAAGTTAGTGTTTTGCTCGCAGCAGTCAGATTTTTCCTTTAATTAACAATACAAGAGGACTTCTTTTGATTTTTGTGAATTTGGATGTCCATTCTTGTATGAAGATCACTTGGAAGGTGTTTTTAAATACATTTAATGACATTCACAGTGACTACAAGCGGTTTTGACACAAGTGTGAATCATCGGTGGTCTTTAAAATGCGTCTTATAAGCTAAAAGGATTAGCTGGTATCAATGTCTGTGGGTTTAAAATGAGGGGGACAAATTGGATTGGCATTGTAGGACAAGCAACAAAGTGGAAAAGAAGAAAAAGGGCTTGTAATGTTGGATTCCTTTAGTATATTTACCATTGGATGTCACAATGGTGACTGTGTTTTTGTGCTAGGCTCTGCATTATTGATTATATACCAGGAAAGGAAAACTTGCAATTATCCAGGGGTCTCTGTTCAATCATGTTGATAGATTCAAGTCTGTGATGTATAAATGTTGATTATTGGTATATTCTAGTATCTGTTTCTAGGTTTGGTATATGTAAGACTTAAAACTGCTTGACAGTCAGAAGTTAAGTAATGAAATAAAGTCGACAGCCTTAATAAGGGGACTGAGCGGGATAAGTGACCCACAATTATAATCCTGAATAAACTGCTACCCTGGAATGAGTCAAAATCATCCATCAAATTCGGCACAAGGTGCAAGACCAAGATAATCGACGACTTGCAAGACCTAGAAAATCAACGACGTGCAAGACCTAGAAAATCGACGGTGGCATCCAAGCGGAGGGCTGGTATCCTGCGCGAGGGCGGGGATTACACAGGAAGTGGTTGCAGTCACGGTGACCTTGACCCAGTGTGGGAGGTCACGCTCGGACTTGTGAGGATGGAGCACCACCATGTGCGGTTCGAGGCTGCAGTCAGCGAGTGTGACAGCGAAAGTAGCTGGTTTAGCTACGCAAGCACAATAGGTAACCCTGAGGGGGGGTGGGGGGGGGGGGGG
>VMBQ01002530.1:68781-94285 GCA_007657795.1 Dreissena rostriformis | reverse complement strand
GCAGTCAATATTTAAATGCATAATAATAAATATCAACATAGAAAACTGTGAATCTGCAACTGCAAACAAAAGCCCTCCCGCGAAAGCAATTAAAAAACCGACAAATGTAATTGCTCCACACAGTGTTGCATTCATTTATCCAAAAAAATACTCAAAATAGCAAACTGTGAAACTGCAACTACTTTAAGTTTTTAATTAGTTAAATCAAAGAATCAATTAAAAGCAATTAAACACCGACAAATGTAATTGCTTCAGCGTAAATCTAGGTTTCTGCGATACACAAATGTACATGTAGATCTAGGTGTATATTTTTGCACTCGATCCGCCGCGAACGTATGCGGCGGATTTATTCCGCGAAAGTACGCGAGGTAGCGCGGATCGATGCCGCGTGACTCGTCGATACGCCGCGTGATTCCATCGAGTACTAAAATTACTGGCCGCGGCGTAGCCGCGGACTTTGCTGGTTCCGCGTGGGCTGTACTGTATAACAAAATCTTGGGGAAAGGCCTGCTCCATCACCTGTTTAAAAAAATAAAGACAAGCCATTGCTTAAACAACTCAATTGAACTGCAAAACGCCCATCCCTTGTATTTAGGCTGACATCTCTCTTTCTTCACTATAAATGTTGTCCTCAGACATTGACCATTTTTTCCAGAGCCACACCCCTGCTGGGTATTTTTAGCCTGATGATACACTTGTCAGCTGCCCAGCAGTTTAATCTGCATGTCTTGCATTTTCTTAAGGTAATGTTGAAAACAAAATTCTGATGATAAGCAGTCAGAACTTCTTTCTGATGTGGCATGAGTTTTGACATATAATTACTATTTCCAAAATGGGAAAAGCACTTGACTCGCAGGTCCAGTATTTAAAAAGTTTATTTTTTATTTGCTGGACCTTCAACTTCACTTGTAAATGCCAGGCTTTCCACCCCCCCCCCCAACCCTTCATGCAATCACTAAAACCATAGGTATTCTGCTGCAAATACCTTGCAAATACCATGGAAATGCCTTGGACATTATTAGAAGTTCTCTCAATTACCACAATTGCATGTACATTATTATATAAGCTGCAGGTATTGTTCTCTAGAAGTTTTTACAGTTTTGTTTTGCGAATTGCTTGTTGGATTTTGGAGTTATTATATGAGTCTGAGTATTTCAGTGCACAGTTACCAGAATGATGTAACCCTTTGCATGCTGGGAAATTTGTCGTCTGCTAAAATGTTGTCTGCTAAATTTCTAAAATTAGCATTTTCTTCGATTTTTTTTCAAAGAATACTATCAAAATAGCAAACAGTTTGGATCCTGATGAGACGCCACGTTTTGTGGCGTCTCATCTGGATCCAAACTGTTTGCAAAGGCCTTCAAAATCCGGTTCCAGCGCTCAAAGGGTTAATGTACATTTAATATGCTTTTAGGTAGAGATATCTCAAGAATTTACCTCGAGTACATAGTTTCTGGGAAAGTTGTCTGCTCTCAGTTACAGCTAGAGGTCACCTGTGTGGTGGATAACACAAAGTGCAACAACATAATGTGTCAATGAAATACATATGTATGGGTGCAAAAATGTTAATTAAGATTTTATTCAGAAATTTTGACATGAAATTAATTTAAGAATATATTTAGTCGCAAAAAAAACACCAAAAAAAAATCACCCGGAGGCATCACAGATTTAATACTGAATATTAATATTTGACCCTTGTTCTTGGAAACCTGGACTTAAGGTCCATTTTTAACCAGGTTTTCCGAAGGAAAAAACTGGTTATTAGATTGGCGAATGCGGGCGGACTGGCTGGCGGGCGGGCGGAACAAGCTTGTCCGGGCCATAACTATGTCGTTCATTGTCAGATTTTAAAATCATTTGGCACATTTGTTCACCATCATTGGACGGTGTGTCGGCGAAAGAATTACGTCGATATCTCCAAGGTCAAGGTCACACTTTGAGAAAATATATTGAATTTTATTTAATTTAACACAAGGGGGGTAACTACAGACAATCAGTAACATGCACATTTTGAGTTGTCTCCCTTTATCAGACTTTTTTTTTCAAATTGAAAACCTGGTTTTGTGACAATTTTGTCCCTTGTCTTAAGCATGTATTATTACTGGTTCTTACTATAGATCTTCTAAAGAGAAAATGGAATGAAATAGAGCTCTTGATTTTCCTGAATAATGTTATTGTTTTTTTTTGTGTGTTACCGTAATCCCCTAAAAAGGAAGAAATGAAAATAAGCAATTGTTTTCCGTTAATAATTAAATGGTTTGTTGTTACTGTAGATTATCTAAAATAGGAGAACTGAAATGAGAAATTGATTTTAATTAATAAAATACAATATTATTATTTGTTGATATGCCCTTTATGTAATTGTGTTGTTATCGTTTTTATTAATAATTACATGGTCTGTTGTTACCTTAGACTCTCTAAAGAAAGAGCTTGTGATTTCCATTAATTATTATATAAGCTGCACTCTGGGAAAACCTGGGTTCATGCGTAAGCGTTAAAGTTTGTCCCAGATTAGCCTGTGCAATCTGCAAAGGCTAATCAGGAACGACATTTTCCGCATTGACTAGATTTTTGTTTAGAAGAGACTTTCTTTAAATAAAAAATTCCATAGTGTCTTACACAGTCCGCAAAGTCAGGCTTATCATTTCTGTATATCCCATAAAGATCTAGTGATTTTCATCAATTAATACAAGTTATTTTTGTACTCGTTGATCCCCCAAAGAGCTGGTGATTTTCATATATAATTATATGGCTTATCATTACCGTAGATCCCCTAAAGAAAGTGCTAGTGATTTTCATCAAAATAATATTTTGCTTGTCATTACCGTAGATCCCATATGAAATACCTAAAGATATATGACGCTCAGTTTTAAACCCCAAAATTTCAATTTTAAAGTTAGTGCGCGTTATACATTGATACAACGCTATTTTGAGTGCTTATTGGTGAAAAATTATATCCATTAAAGATGCCATGTTTTTGCAAACAAAATTGGGTGCGCATTATACAGGGTTGCGCATAATACATGATAAAGTACAGTAATTAATATATGGGTTGTTGCTACCTTAGATCCCATAAAGAAGGAGAAGGACAAAGAGCGGGAGGAGAAGATCCGCCAGGCGCAGCTCAAGTTGGCCGAGGAGCGCCAGAAGAAGATCGAGGAGATGCGGGAGCAGCAGAGGCTCGCGCAGGAGAACCGTGAGAAGCAGCTGGAGGCGCGGCGCAGGAAGATTGATGAGCTGAAGAAGAGAGAGGATGAGAGGAGGAAGCAGGTGGAGGACAGGAGGAAGACACAGGAAGAGATTGATAAGGTTGGAATTTTCAATATTAACCCTTCACAGATATGCAATTAAGATTGTGCCTAGTCCCTAAAAAAATCTAATTAAATTGAAGACCTCTTTGTTTTTTTACCAGTTTAAAGTTTGAAGGGCTTCATTTATTTACAACCTTAAGATACTGATGAGCGGCAAACAGCATAAAATCTGAACAGACTGTGAGTTACTTGCAGGCTGTTCTGTTTTTATGCTTTATGCATAGAGCCATTTGCTTTGCTTTTGAGCGGGAAAGGGTCAAGACATTATGGACAGAAAATTCTTAATCTGATTTTCAGATACAACTCTTTCGTGCACAAGAAAGTATATAATAATTAATTTTATGATTTAAAGCCCAAAAACGGTCTTGATATTTAACATATATTATTGCTTTCATCAACACCATTTCCATATATCACTTGACCTTTTCAGGTCAAGAAAGAAGCCATCCTCAGTAAGGCCAAGGAGCGACTGACGCGCTACGAGCAGTGGAAGACCGGCGGCAGGAAAGGTGGGCGTAGAATGGTCCTCGGCTTCGGAAGCCGGACGCCACGCGACGTGTGCTTACCGCTAGACTCCAGACGCTCTTCGTCTCAAAGCACGCTTAGACGCTCTCCTAACAACTCCGACTTTGACTCCTCTTTTAACCGCCGCGCGGTGTCGGCGAGCAGCGTAGTGCGCCGACACTGCTGCATTGATATTAACAAGCTCACACAGGGGACGGGTATGTTTGCTGTTCTCTCCTACAGCTCTCTCTGTCATTTATCAAATTTCTTTGGTGACAACATGTCAAAATTTGTCTCTGCTAGCTGATGGGGATTGTTGTTAATATTGATTTATAAAATGTTGCAGCACAAAAGTTTAACATTTGTATGTGAGAAACACTAGTTTTATGATAGACCCTCAAGATATGTAAATGTGAAAGAACATAGTTATCAAATAATAGTATCAGCTAAAGACTTTTGCAACTTATGCATTAAGTGATTGTTTGGCAAGAAGAGTTTTCTTTAACAAACAAAAAAAGAATTTAAATCTCGATTTATTTTAAGTTTTTTATCACATGTAACAATTTCAATGATATTGTCATTAATCATGTCTCTTTACAGTTTACTTCAAAGGAGTTTATGAAATTCTATTACATTGAGTTTTTAATACAGTTTATATTCAAAACAACCCATCAGCTAGTTGTTGAGGAAAACAATAATGTAAAAAAAAACATTTTTGTAAAGAAGTGTGTACAATCAATTCATATTTTTTATAAAATCTACATATTTAACTTTCATAATTAATACATTACCTTGAAAGGGAACTTCATTAGGGTTGTTTGTAATGGTACATAATTTTAAGTTGTTACATTTAATTTAATAACTATTGTTTAAAATTGTACGTTAATATAATTGTAATTTTATTGGTTACATATTGGAAATGGTGATGCTTTACCCCTCCATTATTTTCACCTCCCTTAAAAGACACGGCTCCCACTTTTGGTTCAATTCCCTTTGGTTATCACCATTAGTTTTTGAGGTGACATTGCTTAAAAATATGCACTAAGCTTTTGACCTTGGTGAGAGCTTTGAGAAAACTGGGGATTATTTTATTTCAAGCTAGACTGCTAGAAATAAAACTTGAAAAGGGTTTGAAAAGGACAGTAAATCTTTAATGACCTTCTTGGATCCAAATGAGGCTTTATTTTATTTTCAGTCTGCATTTTGATTTATTTTGAATGCGTTTCATTTTAAAGTTTATTTTTGTTTTGGAACCTTGTGCACCTTGACATGTTGTACTTTCTCTTCGCTGAAGAAATTGATCAGGTATACAACAGTGACAAACTTCTTGATACTGTAATATACATTCTATTATCTTGTTTTTTGGTAATGTTTTCATTTAAAATATTAAAAAATCAGTGCAGAGGTTAAAAGAATTCATACAGGCTTATACTTGTTATAAAGGCTTTTTGCAACTTGTTTATTAAATTAATTGCAGTTAATTATTTAATTTGTTAACTTTTTCCATGCTTTGTAAAAACTTGGGAAGAGAAATATTTGTCAAAATATTTATTTAGGAAATTAATATTATTCATATTGTTTGTGAAATATTAGAGTAATGACAATCCTTATAATTGGCTGTCTACTTATTCATACTTATTGATATCAAGGAGTTTTCACTACTCGAACTGTTTAGTGTTGGTTTGTTTTCGAAATACGGCTAACATCAACTAACATTGGTAACCTTGGTGGAAGTCACAAGCTTTCAAACTCTTTATTCTTCTCTCTCTTATCTTCATATTCTACAACTCTCTCAATAATAGAATAATATACCTTTTGTTTGCTGTGTGCACTCTGTATAGCATTTTGTGGTGAACTTATAACCCAGGCGGCTAGACATAAGTTCAATACAGTTCACTAGAAAATATGTTAACACAGTTATGCTATACATGTTATCTAGTATAGCACCAGTTGTAGAATCCATTAGCAAATTGCTTTTTTGTGGTTGCTTTGTTTGAGTTTTTTTTACAATTTTCAGTGAAGATTAATTTGTCTTCTATTGCTCTGATTTCTGTCAATATTAAATTGTGTTTCTGAAAAATATGTAATAAAAAAAAAGTGATTTAAGCCATTTAAAAATAGGAATGGAAGTAAAAGGAACTAAGTCTTGTTTTGTATTAACTGTAGTCACAGATTTTGTGTATTTCGATTTTAATTAGTTTTTAAATTTCAAGTTGTGCGTTTATAAGGACTATCAATCTTGGTGACTGGGCTTACATTCTATATGCACTGAACACACCCTCTTATATCCAAAACCTAGGTTGCTTACTTCTAACCCTTCTGCACCATGTATTACTGAAACAATGATAACTTTCACTTTAAAAATAATTATCAAAAAGTGTTTCATACATGTTTTAATATTTATTTCTATGAACTTATCACTCCAAGTGCATGGTTAGCACTCAATGTATGTTAAAGTCATATTAAGTGGTATTTATTTTTTTATTAAGTTAAACACTTTTTATTTGCAAGCTGTATTTTGTTGCTTTGTAAACTTGATTGAATGCATGCACCAGTAAGATCCAGACAATCTGCCGGTCTAGGTCAAGATAAGTTAACATACGATTGCATAGTTGTTAATAATGTGGTCCTTTGTAAACATACTGGATCATTTCTGAAAACACATGGAATTTGTATTTTGTTCGAATTAAAATATAACATATAATGTATTATGAATGCTTAACCATTTTAATGTATTTCGTCATGTCTTTGTCATTACACTGTTATCGTCATGATATACAATTTTCAACACTTTCAATCCCACAATCAAACCTTTAACAAGAGACAACTAACTTTTCTAATGTGTTTATGATGAGACATTTTCAGGTTAAAAATATAAACCCAATTTATAACGGTAACCATGTTTACAGTTTGCTTTATTAGTTATGAGGCTACAAATTGATAAAAATGATACCAAGGTAACAACATGTAAGAAAAAAAACATAACACTTCTACAAGCTTAAAATTAATGAATAATTTTTTGTATTTTTTATCGGTCAATTAAGAATGGATAAGAGTGATAATTCATAGGCGTAACACCATAAGTTAAATTGTCAAAATTTGACTAGACCTGTGCATTATTTTGGATTCTTCTGGTTCTTTTTATATATTTTTGCTTGCATCATGTTGCTACATTGCCACGTTTGTTGTATCGTGCTGTTGGATGTTTTCTCCTAGGCATCCCTGGCGATTCCCCACCCTCGAAAAAGCTCTCTCAATCCACGAGCGTTCTTTATCACAAACGAAGTCCCCAGTTTTCCTCATCGGGAGACCTTAACAGTGTCGGTCCCGGAAACCTAAAATCCGGTGCCGAATCGCTTATGGGTAAGGGTGATAATAATGTTAATTTACTAAGTTTTATGGTTTTAAGTAATGGTATTTTTAATTCTTGTTGTTTTATTTTGAGCGTTTTGGTAATTTTGAGCATTTTGGTATGATTTGTAAATTATCAGTAATAATATAATTTGTGCATGTATTTTTTATGAGCATTTTGTTTAAACTTGTAAACTGTTTTGAATTTTTGCATATATTTTAAAAATTGAAGTTTATATTATGTGAAGATCTTGGACCAAGAAAGTACAGTGTGTTGCAAATAAGGTTCAGTTTGATAAAGCCCAGAAAATGTTATTTAATTTTGTGCTGAATATGATATCCCTGCTATTGAATTGGCGTTGTCTGTTTGTCCGTCATTCTGTCTGTCACAAAATTTTGAAATTGGCGGGGGATATCAATTCAGTGAATTTGCTTGTTTTAATATTATTCAAATTTTTGGCATATTAAGTAACAGGAAACTGAACAATAATTGTCATGAGTCATTCTGCTTTTTGCTCTAGATCTTCTACATTTGTCTTACATTATTGGTGCACCTGAACAGTGATTGATTTGTTAAAGAATAGGTTTTAGGTTCCAAGTTTTTTTTAATTAATAAGATGCCTCAATTAGCAATTTGCAATCAAACCACATAAACATTGAAATAAAAATATTGATTTTTCATAGCTTTGCTCCTTGTTTTTAGGAAGACATTAAAAAAAAAGTTGGTAATTATGAGATACATGGAGAACTGTGTAACCTGCCAAAAATACTTTAAATTATGTTCACTGTTCAGGTTCTCATTGCATGCGGTTTGATGGTAATTGACAACACTTACAATATGACTGGGAAATGGTATATATACATTCTGGTAATGCCTGCAATATACTACATTTAACAGATATATTCAAACTGCATATGTATTTACCTTTGAGTATTAAGTGGGGTCAGCACTTTCTTGTCTTGGGAATCATTTTGTCCTCATTTTAACACAGTTTTTATGGCAGAGAAATATAATACCTTTGTGTGATATCAGGTTCATGATTTGACAGATTTTTTTTCTGATTAAATGATTAATTAGTGGTATATTCATCTAACAAAAAAGAAAAAAAGTCCCTCTGGGTATTCCATTAATCAATCTGGCTGCTACTTTAAGATGAAACTAGTCTAGGAACACAGCTGTTTTTAAATGTATTGATTTTTATCTTTTCAACAATAAAAAGTATTGGCTATTGTGGCCACAAAACAATTGACTGTTTATATAGAGCAGATAAAACTCCATTTTTTTTTTTAACATACAACATTAAAAAGCAACAACCATGACAACAGGGTCTTGATTGGAACTGTAGTATATTCCACAAGGTATACAGTTGTTTCATGCTGATATGTTCAATGAATATTCCAGAGCTGTTTATGTTTTTATAAAGTGATCTATTGAAGAATGTATTTTATTTGAATGCATTATTATACCATCAATATTGTACAAATTGCTAACAGCGAATGTTAATACTAATTTTGCACGTAGAAATATTATTTTGGAATGGTGCATGTGCTTGGGTGCCTTGTATTGGCTTGATGCAAGATGAATATGGATCAGTGTTGTAATCTGTTTCACTGTCCAATCCTTGAAGCATGAGTATATATGAGTATTGTAACTTCTTCTGATGCTTGCATTACTGGCTGTTGTGGTCAATTATTATTTTGCTTCTGTACCGCATTAACTGCCACTTAATTTCCTGTATCCAAGAAGTATATAATCAACCTAAGGGTGAAGGCTAATCACAAACAAATTCAAAATTTCAGGGATCAATTTCAGAGATCTAATGATTTTTTTTTTTTTCTCTTTTTTTTTCCCTCCAATTCCGACCACTCCCCACCCACTGACCACCCAATCTACATTTAACCATCATGCATCATCCAAAATGGCCGCTCCTGACTTTGACACACCGCCATGGCATCACAGCACTGCACACCATTCCCGAAAACCGACTAGGCCGCTCTTTTGTAGCGTCCGCCCCTCCCACTAGGCACAAAAGCTCGGTGAATCTGACCTCGGGTGGGGTCAAAATGCGGGAGAGGTCATCGCCGCGGAAACCAAGGCCTTCTAGCGTGGCGACTTCGATGCCGAGTTTCGTTAGGGTGGAAGGCGATTCTCCAAAGTCGTCAAGAAGCAAGAGTTCGGATCGATCACCAAGAGGTATGTAGACATGATCTTGAAACTATGGGCGATATCTTCACATGGAAAAGATGTTTCTCAAATTTGAATTATTTCAACAATTTCTTTGTTGTTATTTTTCCATTTAAACTTTTAAGATGACAAACATTAAACTAAGCCAAGATAAAGGGAATAATGTGATGGTAGGCAATTAAATTATATTATAAATAATTTAATATTTGTTTGGAAACTACATTTTCTGAGTGTCTTTAAACACATTGCATTAAATGTTATTTGATAATGGTGTAAATTCTGTATTCTGTAAAGGATTGGTCTGCCATTGTGTTTTATATAACTTTGTGTAATGCATAAGGCATATCCTTTAGGCACGTGGTCGATTTTTGCAGCGAAACGCTGTAGCGTATTGAAACATATACAATTTTTCTCTTCTCAGAACCGGGGCTTTTTTAAAAGGTAACACCTACAACGTTTGTAAACGTGCACGTTTTTCACAATTGTCAATACTGTAACGGATTTTCGCGTTTTTTAAAATACATTTTACGGTTCACAACGAAATTTTGGCCTAAAATACGTTTTTACCCGTCACAGTTGTTTATCGTAGGCACCTGGTCGATTTTTGCAGCGAAACGCTGTAGCGTATTGAAACGTATACAATTGTACTCTTCTCAGAACCGGGGCTTTTTTTAAAGGTAACACTTACAACGTTGTTAAACGTGCACGTTTTTCACAATTGTCAATACTGTAACGGATTTTCGCTTTTTTTAGTAATAAGTAGATGTAGACAAAAGAAGAACTGTAAGGTATTTTTACGAACTTTGTCAATAGCAAATAAACCTGTGTAACGTATAAAAACGTATTTTTGAAAAAATCAATACAGATCAATAAACAATATTACACATGATCCTTTGTATGATTTGATCTTTTTGCCAAAACCTTGTCATATTAACATTCGAAATGCAGAACTTTCTTAAGTTTATTCCAAAAACATGACAGAAAATCATTGTTTTCAAAATACCACTCATTTGGTTTTTTAAAACCAATTTTGAGCATTTAAATATTTATTGATTTTAACTCTCAATTTTTAACCATAAATGGTCGAAACTTTACTTGACAAGTTTATAGTCAACAGACTGTATATTAAACATTCGAACGTCACAGTCTTATTTTAATTTTTGTCTTTGATTAAGTTTCAGTTCATTTACAAACATTGATAATTGTATTTTTTAAGAAAAAAAGTTTCAGGATTCCTACGCCTAATAGGGGTCAGGTTTTGAAACAATGAAATTTGTATGCGTTCTATAACGTTGTAGTCGTTCACTGTAAAAATCGCCCCGGTTTTGAGGAGAGAAGAAACGTGTAGGTTCTAATACGTAACAGATGTGCAAAGGATATGTGAAAACGAGATGTGTTCGTTTCAGATGGCAGCAAGAGCAGAGGAGTGCCAAGAAAAGAGGAGGATACAGCTGATGGACAGGTTGAAATCAGTGTTTGATGTAGTTTGTAGTGTTTCATGTTCTCAAACAAGTATTTGAGCCTCTCTCTGGGAAAATNTATGGCAGAGAAATATAATATCTTTGTGTGATATCAGGTTCATGATTTGACAGATTTTTTTCTGATTAAATGATTAATTAGTGGTATATTCATCTAACAAAAAAGAAAAAAAAGTCCCTCTGGGTATTCCATTAATCAATCTGGCTGCTACTTTAAGATGAAACTAGTCTAGGAACACAGCTGTTTTTAAATGTATTGATTTTTATCTTTTCAACAATAAAAAGTATTGGCTATTGTGGCCACAAAACAATTGACTGTTTATATAGAGCAGATAAAACTCCATTTTTTTTTTTAACATACAACATTAAAAAGCAACAACCATGACAACAGGGTCTTGATTGGAACTGTAGTATATTCCACAAGGTATACAGTTGTTTCATGCTGATATGTTCAATGAATATTCCAGAGCTGTTTATGTTTTTATAAAGTGATCTATTGAAGAATGTATTTTATTTGAATGCATTATTATACCATCAATATTGTACAAATTGCTAACAGCGAATGTTAATACTAATTTTGCACGTAGAAATATTATTTTGGAATGGTGCATGTGCTTGGGTGCCTTGTATTGGCTTGATGCAAGATGAATATGGATCAGTGTTGTAATCTGTTTCACTGTCCAATCCTTGAAGCATGAGTATATATGAGTATTGTAACTTCTTCTGATGCTTGCATTACTGGCTGTTGTGGTCAATTATTATTTTGCTACTGTACAGCATTAACTGCCACTTAATTTCCTGTATCCAAGAAGTATATCAACCTAAGGGTGAAGGCTAATCACAAACAAATTCAAAATTTCAGGGATCAATTTCAGAGATCTAATGAATTTTTCTTGTTTTCTCTTTTTTTTTTCCCCTCCAATTCCGACCACTCCCCACCCACTGACCACCCAATCTACATTTAACCCTCATGCATCATCCAAAATGGCTGCTCCCGACTTTGACACACCGCCATGGCATCACAGCACTGCACACCATTCCCGAAAACCGACTAGGCCGCTCTTTTGTAGCATCCGCCCCTCCCACTAGGCACAAAAGCTCGGTGAATCTGACCTCGGGTGGGGTCAAAATGCGGGAGAGGTCTTCGCCGCGGAAACCAAGGCCCTCTAGCGTGGCGACTTCCATGCCCAGCTTCGTTAGGGTGGAAGGCGATTCTCCAAAGTCTTCAAGAAGCAAGAGTTCGGATCGATCACCAAGAGGTATGTAGACATGATTTTGAAACTATGGCCGATATCTTCACATGGAAAAGATGTTTCTCAAATTTGAATTATTTCAATTCTTTGTTATTTTTTTCCATTTTAACTTTTAAGATGACAAAGATTTAACTATGCCAAGCTAAAGGAACTTATAATGTGATGGTAGGCAATTAAATTATTTTATAAATAATTTAATATTTGTTTGAAAACTACATTTTCTGAGGGTCTTAAAACACATTGCATCAAATGTTATTTGATAATGGTGTAAATTCTGTATTCTTTTAAGGATTGGTCTGCCATTGTGTGTTATATAACTTTGTGTAAGGCATATGTGAAAACGAGATGTGTTCGTTTCAGATGGCAGCAAGAGCAGAGGAGTGCCAAGAAAAGAGGAGGATACAGCTGATGGACAGGTTGAAATCAGTGTTTGATGTAGTTTGTAGTGTTTCATGTTCTGCATGAAACAAGTATATGAGCCTTTCTCTGGGAAAATGGGATTTAACGCATGTGCATGAAAGTGTTGTACCGGATTTTCAGGGACTATACTCTCCGCATCAACTGGATTTTCGCTCAGAAGAGACTTCCTTAAAACAACAAAATACCATAAGAGTAGAAAGTGACGTCCCTTATTAGCCTGTGCTGACTGCACAGGCTAATCTGGGACCTCACTTTACGCACATGCATTAGATCCAGTTTTCCCAGACTGAGGCCCCTTTTTATGGTTCAATGTTCTTTCTATTTTTCAACCCTGATGTCATTTAGAAGCCCTTTAGTGTTTTACATTGAGAATTGGTTGCTACTGCAGTTATGTGAGAGTAATGGAAGACATTGAATACTTAAGTTTACCTTAGTTTTAATGTAAGAGCAGATTGACAAAGGAATCAAGATAACATTAAATCAGGTCATTTTTTTAACTCGACAAAGAGTTGAGTCTGCTTCAGTAGTTTACCAAAGGGCGAATACAGGAGAGAAAGGTTAACACCTTCCCACCTACATATGACCACCAGAGTTTTAGGTTTTAATTAAAGCAAAGTATAATTATACCCCCACAAACAAAGTTTAGAGGTGTACATAGGAGTGAGCTTGTCTGTCTGTCTGTTGGTCCGTATTGGTTGTCCGCTCTCTAACTCAAGTTGTTTTCATCCGATCTTCACCGAACTTGGTCAGAAGTTGTATCTAGATGATGTGTAGGTCAAGTTTGAATATGGGTCATATTGGGTCAAAAACTAGGTCACGGGGTCACTTAGTGCGTTTTAAACATTCAGCATGTTGTCCGCTCTCTAATTCAAGTAGTTTTTATCCAATCTTCACCAAACTTGGTCAGAAGTTGTATCTAGATGATTCTTAGGTCAAGTTTGCATATGGGTCATGCCGGGTCAAAAACTAGGTCACGGGGTTAACATGCAAAATATTCTGTGTCAATGTGGCATGTGGGGGTATTCGTCATGTCTGTGACAAAAGCTCTAGTTTATTATTAGGAGGGAAAGACTGCTTTTCTGTCATGTCCATACGTCAGCAAGATTAAAAAGTGTCTCAATCAGCCTATGACTTTCAATAAAGCTTAAAATAAAATATAAAGCTAAAAGGTTTATAGCTTTATATAGTCTAAAGCAAAATAGATGAAAAGGTTCAAGTAAAGCTTAGAAAAAATTGCGCTAAGACTGCTCTTAAGTCTCATGGCATATCATTTATGCTTTGTGTGAAGTAACTATTGGTTATTTGGGAAAACCTTGCCTCTTAAGTGCGCGTAGCTAACAAGATTCTGCTGTATTCTGTTAAGCCACATATATACCTTAATATTCTACATATTTGATTGCAATTTTTTGTTTGTGTACGCAGACGAAGGCTGCTACCCTGCCTCGGCCGTATGACCGCAAGAAGATTGAAGAGCGGCGACTGGAGGTTAAGAAGAAACAGGAGGAGAGAAAGGAGCGGGAAAAGGAGAAGGAGAAAGAGCGCATGAGCAAGTCGGAGGTTCACATACACGAGGAAAGCCAAGATATGGGCAAACCACCGGCCCGACTTTCCCGCTCGTTCATGGAGAGAATGGCGGCCCCGAAGCATCCGTCCCCGAAGAAGGAGGAACCAGTGAAGGAAGTGACCCCTGTGAAGGTGAGAATGTGGATACTGGGTCGTTGTCATGGTGATTTTGTTTTTTTTAGATTTTCAGGTCAGCTTGTGCGTAAAAGGTTAATGATTATGTTTGACATATCTTGAGTTGAAGGGGGTAACTGTTATTGCTGCCTGATATTTCTATATCAGTTACCAAACACTAGGTAATAACAATAAAGATAATCTCATTTATGTATACACTGCATAATTATGCATGATTTTTTTTCACTTTAATTGTTGTTGACTATAAACAGGCGCTGCTGTTGGTGCATGTAGTATAGCTCTCATTTGCAAGAGTTTATCATGAATGAGTTGCATTTAAAGAAAATATACTGAAATTAAGGCATTGGGCTACATTTTAAGGAATTTAAAAGGATTGAAGGAAATTAACTGCATTTTAAGGCATTGAACCTCATCTTATAAAATTTAAGTACATTTTTATCAAATTGAAATACATTTTAAGGATTTCAACCACCTTTAAGGAAATGCACTGCATTTAAAGGATTTGAACTGCATTTTAAAAAACTGAAGTGGATTTTAAGGAATTGAAGTGGAAGGAATTGAACTTCATTTTTAAGAAATGATTTGCATTTATAGAAGCTTGAAATTGTATGAGCTGCTCTTTATAAAGAAATGTGCATTTTATGGATCTGAGTTTCATATTTAGCTAAAAAATAAAGTGCTTGTGCTGTTTGTTAAGGATGTTATATAAGCTTGTTGTGCATTTTGGCTGCCTGAATTTGCAGGTGATAAAAAGGAGTGGTTCCATTGAGGCCCCTGTTGCCCTTAAACACCAGGTATCCCTACACATTCTCGTATACTGTGGGCTGCAGTATTTTGCTGTTCTGTGTAGCCTTCAATGCATCTAAAGAGTGCAGATATTAATGTCGAAATGTGTCGCGTCCTAAGAAAACTGGACAAAATGCTTATGCGTAAAGTGTTGTCCCAGATTAGCCAGTGCAGTCCGCAGAGGCTAATCCGGGATGACACTTTCCGCCTAAACTGGATTTTCGCTAAGAAGAGACATCATTTAAATAAAAAATTCCTTAAATGCGGAAATTGTCATCCCTGATTAACCTGTGCGGACTGCACAGGCTTATCTGGGATGACACTTTATACACATGCATAATGACAAGTTTTCTCAGAACACGACGCAAATGTTAACTGGAATATGGGTAGCTCTTGTGCACAACCAATGCATTATCATAATGTGACAACTTTTATATTTCAGACAATTGATCAAATAATTTCTTCAAAATGTTGTGTTTTGTTTCTTTGTATTTGCTAGTAATGCTAGTAAGTCTTGCAGTTATTTTGAACTGGAATTAAGTTTGCGTGAGTCCAATTTGCTAATTTGACTTATGTGCCTTGAATTGAGCCGAGGTCTTGGAAAACGGGACTCTGCATATATGTAAAGTATCGTCCATAATAAGACTGTTTAGCCCTTTGCATGCTGGGTAATTTGTCGTCTGCTAAAATGTTGTCTTCTGAATTTTTTAAATCAACATTTTCTTCACTTTTTTTCAAAGACCACTATCAGAAAAGCAAACAGTTTGGATCCTGATGAGACGCCACGTTCTGTGGCGTCTCATCTGGATCCAAACTGTTTGCAAAGGCCTTCAAAATCCGGTTCCAGCGCTGAAAGGTTTAATGGAAGTCTATCCTAAACAAAAATCCAGTCTAGGGGGCAAGCGTTGCAGACTGCGCAGGCCAATCTGGGACTATACTTAAGGCACATGCATTAAGCCTGTTTCCTAGAGACCAGCTCATGTATATTTACACACAAGTACAGTAATGTATATATGAATTTGTTCTTCATAAGATTACAAAAAAATATTTCAATAAAACTTTCAAAACAATTTAAAGTCACAGAGTTTTAAACCAAGTTTCTTTAAAACATCTGTATGTTGGTTGTGCAAAGACAGCCCTGCATTCTCACAGCTTATCATTACTGATTTGTGTGAAGGAACTATTGGTTCTTGGGGAAAACTGTGTCTTTCAAGTGTGTGTAGCTAACAAGATTCTGCTGTATTGTGTTAAGCCACATATATACCCCAATATACTACATATGTTCGTATATCTACAGAGGAAAAGTTAGCATGTTTGTATACGGTTTCTAACGTCTTCAATTTAGAAAACATACCTCTGATAAATGTATATGCAGAAAAGATAAGTGCTTCTACTAATAAAGTAATAATGTACTAGTGTGTTTTTGTTGAAATGCTTAATTAGTTTGTGTACTTTATCATTAGGGTCACTTATATCAAAATTTTACTACGCATACATGTAGATTTAAGTAATATGTTAACAAAGTTAAATTAGAATAAAAGAAAATGTCAGAGTTCAAATAAACCAGCACTGCACTTGTAAGTTCTATTACAAAATAATCTGCGAAAACATATGCTGTGATTTGTGTTTATTTTCTCTGGCATTCTGTTGTCTTACATTGCAAGCTTCTAATACGGAGGAAAGCAACCAAGTTCAATGTAAGACATGGGGCTTTCAGGCCCTGAGTGTTGTGAATATAATGGTTGTCATGGTATCACATATCAATAGTCAAACTTTTCAGTTTCTCACAGCTCATTACTATCATCATCATTGTTATCATCATCACCATCACCATCATCACCATCATTATCATCATCATCAATATCATCATCATCATCCTGATGGTAGGCATCCACTCCACTACCATTAGCATCATCATCATAAATGTCATAACTAGGATTTAGCCATCAGTATAAGCAGCTACATAATCCTCAACATCATCATCATTTCCATGTTCATTATCAACATGGTCACTACCATTTTTGTTTTATTGGTCCTATAGATTAGACTGACAATTAGTCCCACGCTTTCAAACATTTTTGGGGGCATTTTTTGTGTGACAGGTTATTGTCAATAAGGTGATTGTTTTGTTATTTATTTGCATTCCAATGTCTTACCACCCCTTTAAGTAAAATGGTAACACCACTTTTTTCCAGAAAGTATTGCAATTTTGTTTCACCGTGTAAAACATTTCATGGCGCTTGATTTCACTTCATTAAGCAGTTAACTTTAATTATAGAGTGAAATGACATTTTACATTGTTTTTCAAATAAGTTTTAGTTTATTTGTGACTCAACACAACATGTGATGTTCTGTTTTATTACTGTTCCAGAACATTGCGTTATGATATTGCTTAGCCAGATTGTCCCAGGGTTATTGATCTGTGAATGTATTAATAGAATTGTGAGTGATATGAAGGAGAAATGATTCTAGCAGTAGTAACTGTATGGTTTTCATGTGTACTGCTGTCATTCCAAATGATTTGAATAATAACAACAGAAATTTTAAAGATGGTGCGGTTACACTTTCATTGACCAAAATAAGCGTAACAAAAACAATGTACAAACATTTATTGTAAAAAGATTATTTTCACATTACTTTATTAATACACATTTAAAAGCTATATTTTAAATTAATTCAAATTTGACAAGGCTTTGTCACAAAAGCTTTGGCCTTTGCATTTATTGTATAATAACGCATATGTCAGAAAAAGGTTGCAAGATAAATGTAACTGTTAATGTCCCTCCAGTGTAGTCGGCATACTTATTGTTTGGGTAGTTTACTTGATTGCAATTAAACATCATGTTCTGTTTATATGTTTATTTGCATTATATACAGCGTATGCTTGCGTTTTTCATGCCATGTCTTTTGTCACACATGTGACTTAAAGATAAATACTGTATCGTTATTTGAAGACTTTATACAAGGTTGTTTTCTCTGAGTTAAATTATTTGCTTTAATTATTGACTTAATAGTACACCTGCTTTAAAAATGTCTGCAATAAAAATAAGAGAGTAAATGGCAATCAACTTAAAATCTTTTTTATTCATGAAAAAACACCTCACAGGATTAGATATACATAAAACATTCTGATGCTTAGCTTTCAAATATGTTACTGCTATATTTCTGACATTGTCTGTTATCCTGGATGTGTTTCATTTTCTATTAGGCCAAGACACCCACAAAAGACAAGTTCAAGGTCAACAAGGACTCCCCGGCAAAGGTCACAGATGAGGTCAAGATGGATGATGTCAAGATTGAAGACGTTGCTGTTGAAACCACACCTATTGCGCAATCCGACAGCCCCGCCCCCTCGGTCACGCCTCCCTCTAGAATCACTCCTACCATACAGGTGGAGGAGTTCAAAGGTAAACTTAGGTGTAGTTTAAATGGAATCTGTCCAAGCCCTTATCCAAAAACACTTAAAATAATTTAAAATAGCGGAAATCATTCCTAATTGACATCTTTTAATAGGTCAAATAATAAGAATATGGTTGTAATTATTCCCGTAGTTGCTATTTGCATGATGGCTTGTGATGCCTCTGGAGTAAGCATTGTTTATTATCCCCCGCCAAAGGCAGAGGGATATTGTTTTGGGGTTGTCCGTCCGGCATTTTTGTGTCGGGAGCCATATCTTGGAAGTGCTTTGGCGTATTTCATTGAAACTTGGTATGAGTATATATATGGATAAGAGGATGATGCACGCCAAATGGCATTGTACTCCATCTGTTAATAACGGAGTTAGGGCCCTTTGTTTATATTCTGTGTCAATGCAGCATGTGGGGGTATAAGTTACGTCTGTGACAAAGCTCTAGTTTGGTGGGGGATATCAATTCAACGAATTTGCTTGTTTGAGTAAATGTGGTTTCCGATGGGGTGTCATTAGAGCATGTATTTAATTATTTTCTGTGGACAGGTGCTTTAACTCTTTTTGATATACAGTCTGGAAGCTGAAACTTGGTTAGTTTGAAAATGTTTCATAAGCTTCATGCTTTCAAATCTTGATGTTAATAGAGCCATTTTCCGAATGCTTTCTTAGTAGACATGAGTTTTAATTGTCATTTGAGAGACATAGGTATGGTCTCCTAACTATGGATTGAACTCAGTGTCTCCTGTTTGGTGGCAAAGCCAATTTATTGTGCCCCTTCAAAGAAAAGGGGGTATATTGTTTTGCTGGCTGAAGGTCGGTCGGTCGGTTTGTCTGCCTGTCTGTTGGTAGACCAGTTCGTTTCCGATCAATAACTCGTGAACGGAGTGACCGATTGGCTTGATACTTCACACATGCATTGACCTTGTACAGTAGATGACCCCTATTGAATTTGGGGTCACTAGGTCAAAGGTCAAGGTCATTTTCCAATAAGTATGAAAATCGTTTCCGATCAATAACTTGTCAACGAATTCACTTATTGGCTTGATACTTCACATGTACATTAGCCTTGGACAGTAGATAAACCCTATCAAATTTGGGGTCACTAGGTCAAAGGTCATTGTCACAATAAGTGTAATTTTTGTTTGTTTCCGATCAATAATTTGTCAACCAATTCACCGATTGGCTGGATACTTCACATGTGCATTGGCCTTGGACAGTAGATGACCCCTATTGAAATTGGGGTTACTAGGTCAAAGGTCAAGGTCACTGTCACAAAAAGTGCAAAAAATGTTTCCGCTCAATAACTCGTCAACCAATTGACGGATTGACTTGATACTTCACATGTGCATTGGCCTTGGACAGTAGATGACCCCTATTGGAAATGGGGTCACTAGGTCAAAGTTGAAGGTCACTGTCACAATAAGTGTGAAAATCAAGGCCCTGTTTTGGGGGCATATGTCTCTGACTGCGGAACTCTTGTTTGTCAGGCTTTAGTTGAAGGATTGTTTATGGTTTATAAACACCTACTCAAGCCAAACTCACAACAAACACCAATACCTGGCTTGTTTTAATTAGAAATCTCTAAATTAGTCGAACCATAATTTCCTGAGTCTCTGAATTTTTAATGAAATTGTAGTGCTATCTCTTGTAAATCAGTCAGTTGTTACAGTTCATTGGAGTTTATTGTTCCCACGTATGTGCTGGCATTAATAAAACATGAATATTTGTTTCTGTGGAGTACTTTATGAACTTTTGTGTTGTCCATCATAACTTTCAGATTTTTTATTTGTCTATTTTATTATGAGATTATTATTTATGCTTGAATCTTTTCAAAAATTAAGATTAAAAAAATCACACACAAAAATCTTCTCTGAAATAACGTACCTCAAAATTGAGGAAATATAATTGTTTTATGTTTTAATATTTTTTTTCTGTCCTAAAACAGATGAAGCGGAACCAGAAAATGAAGTTCCAAAAGAACGACCCACCAGAACGCCCAGCCCGCTATCCGACCGCACCCAGAGTCCTTCATCAGACCTCGGGGTCGAGCCCGAAAACTCTGAAGCCCGGACCTCTCCTGCAAGGGTCAAGTTTGACACCAAGCCTCCGACATCAGCAGAGTCGAGACCTTCGCCAAAGGAAGGCAAGCCGAAGACAGACAAGGAGAGGGAGATGGAGGAATACAAGGCGAAGCTGGCGGAGAAGCGACGCGAGATGAGAGAGAAGGCGGAACGTGAGGCAGAGATAGAGAGACTTCGACAGGAGGAACAGGAGTGAGTTTGGAGATTAGGTTCAGTTTGTTTAGGATCTAAATTGTACTAATAAACTCAGTGCTTTGATGATATAACTGCAGAACTTTTCATTGAACCGTTATGTTTTACTGTTAGAAAAACTTTTTAACAATTATTTAATACACTTTGTGCTTTACTGATTTAACTGCATGACTTGTCATTGAAGCATAATGTCTGATGGTTAGAAAAAAAAAAGAGTTATAGTTTTAACTTGTGTGGACATTTTTTAAACCTATTTCTTATTATGCAGTATACATCACTATTTCTTTACCAATCAGAGTTTCTGTCCTTATCTTGTGTGTAGAGCATACCTCAATTGGTATTGAATGCATTCAGGTAAAATTTAATTAATTGAGGCTCGTTCTGAGAAAACTGGGGGTAATGCAGGTGCGTAAAGTGTCCTCAGAGAGCAGACCACACAGGCTAATCAGGGAAGACACTTTACGCTTATATGGAATTTTCCATTTAAAGGATGTCTCTTCTAAACGAAAATCCAGTCTAGGCGGAAAAGTGTTGTCTCTCAGTGCAGACTGCACAGGCTAATCTGGGACGACACTTTCAGTTTATTCATTAAGCCCAGTTTTTCAAGAGCAAGGGTCATTTATTGAATATGGATAGTAGTAAGGATCTATTAACCCTTTCTCTCTCAGATGCCAAGTGAAAATGGCTATATGCCACCAGCGTAAAACCAGAACAGCCCCAGAGTAACTTGCAGGCTGTTCAGGTTTCATGTTGTTTGCTGCTCATCAGAATATTAGGGTTGGAATTGAAGCCTTTAAAACTTAAATCTAGTAAAAAAAGGTCTTACATTTAATTTGATTTTCTAAGGGACTACAAACTGGTTAAAGTGGGTATCTAAGTGGTGAAGGGTTAAGGATTTATTATCACTACACTCCTGCGCTATTCACTGTTCACAGACCTCCATAAGTATTGAACGCATTCAAGTGAAACTTGAAAGTGAAACATTTGTTGATAATGGACAATAAGGATCTATTATGTGTACTCTCTCCTAGATTTACTCCTTAGTTTATAATTACTATTATTACCTCCCCTATTTACTCTTCAGTCCATAATTACTATTATTACCTCCCCTATTTACCCTTCACAGTGTATTATCACTATTATAACCTCACCTATTTACCCTCCACAGTGTATTATCACTATAATTACCTTCCCTATTTACCTTTCACAGTCTATTATCGCTTTTATTACCTCACCTATTTACTCTTCACAGTCTATTATCACTATTATTTTCTTCCCTATTTACATTTCACAGTTTATTATCACCATTATTACCTCCCCTATTCAGAGATCCAGATAAGGATTTAGTCTAAAAAGTATCTTTCCCCCTGATATTATTTTAAAAGCGTATTTCACTCCTTTAGTTCAGCCACAAAGGGTATTTAGGAATATTGAGGGGTATTTTCCATTTCCATTGAAAACTGACATAGTACATGGCGTGTTTAATCAAGAAATATTATTATTTGTTATTAATATTAAAAAATGCAAACAGAATAAATTTAAAATGATGATATTGACAGACTTCTTTAAAATATTCCCGAAGGAGCCGCTGGTCGCTTAAAACGTCCCTTTTTTGATCCACAAACATGATGGTCCGCCATTTTGATATCAAGCTAATTTTGATTGAAACACTTTTGATTCAAAGGTTAACTTACACTCAAAACACGTACCAAGGTTTGTATTGTGTAATGTTACGTACTGGGCCGATTTTTAATGCGTTTTGTTAATTTTTCAATGTGTAAATACGCATATATGCATCTTATCTGGAGCTCTGCCCCTTTTTACTCTTCACAGTCTATTATCACTATTATTACCCCCCTCTATTTACTCTTCACAGTCTATTATCACTATTATTTCCTCCCCTATTTGCTCTTCACAGTCTATTATTACTATTATTACCTCCACCATTTACTCTTCACAATCTATTACCACTATTATTACCTTCCCTTTTTACTCTCTACAGACGCCAGGAGGAGGAGCGTGAGAGGCTGGAGGAGGAGAGACAGCGGAGGGAGGAGGAGGAGGCAATGAGACTGGCGTCGGAGGCACGTATACAGGAGGAGGAGCGACTGCAGCGGGCCATTGAGACCGAGGAGAGGCGCCGGCGCGAGGAGGCAGAACGCCAGGAACAGGACCGTGTCGCTGTATGTGGTGTTAGAATTGTGAATTATTAGGAGAAATATTGAATGATGAATTTATTCCTTGAAAGCAGAAAGTGTCGTTCCTGATTAGCCTGTGCGGATTTCACGGGCTGATCTGGTTCGACACTTTACGCACATGCATAAAGCCCTGTTCCATAGAGACCAAGGAAAACAGAGACGCCAGGAGGATGAGCGCCAGGAGCAGGAACGCATTGCTGTATGTGGTGTTGGGGGTGATTGAATTGTGAATTACTGGGGGGTTATTGATGGATGCATGTTTAGGGGATATATGAATTAATATGGGTTAATGTGTTATGAATTATAAAATATTATGATTTATAAGGGGTTTTATTAGGGTTATATATGAATTAAACCGGAGTTTATGAATTATGCATTATTAGGGGATTTTTGAATGACTACTGGTTAATGTGTTATGAATTATATATATTATGAGCTATGAGGAGGTGTATGGTTTAATTAGGATGCTGTGAATTGTGAATTTTATTGTCCATGAAAGTTCATGAATTACAAATGATAAATAACTTTAAAAATATCTTTGAAACCAATAGTCTCAGAGTTTTGATATTTGAAGTGAAATATCCATTACAGGTACTGTTCTAACTTTCTTCTAATCCTGCCCCTGGTGCTTCACCCTAACTGTCACCTGATTTATAAAGCCTAATACAGTAAACAACTCAAAAACTCATCTCCGAAACTGCAAGCGATTTAATAGTTGGTGTGTAACATCGTTTTGTGGTCCTCTACAAAGTTTATTCAATTCATGCCCCTAGAGTCAAAATTAACCGTGGCAGAGTGGTCACAGTCTTTATATGGACATAGAGTAAACAACTTCTTCTGTTAATACAAATATCCAAGAGATTTGATATTGGTATGAAACATCAAATTCAGGTCCTGTACAAAGGTTTTTTCAAATGAAACCCATGGGATCAAAACTGGCCATTCCCCATTGTACATATGATTAACATAGACTCTAATAGTAAATAACTGAAAAAATCTCAGAGCTATGATATTTGATATACTTGGTATGAAACATCAGATAGAGATCCTTAACAAATTTTTTTTAATCATGACCCTGTGGTCAAAACAGGCCGTAACCCATTGGTCACATGATTTGTATACTCACTAGACTTGTAAAAATGTTTTTCACCTCAACCAAGTTCAAATCACGCCTATGGGGTAAAATTTGGCTATGTCCAAGTGGTCACATGATTTAGAAAGATTTATATAGTAAATAACTTTAAAAATCAAATATTCTTAAACCGCAAGAGTCAGGGGTTTATTAATTGGTGTGTCAATTCAATTCATGCCCCTAGGGTCAAAACTGACCGTGGCCAAGTGGTCACATTCCTTTATATGCACCAGCTGTTTTGGGGGGTATGGGGTTAAATGTTTCATATAGATTTATATAGCATAATAACATTAACAAACTTCTGTGGTACCATAAAGAAAACAGCTTTGATATTGTGTATGTGACATCAGCTTGTGGTCCATTACAATGATTTTTGAAATCATACCCTTTGGTTCGATACTGGACCCCCTTCATTACACAGGTTAGCGATCTAGTGCCATCTTGGCCCTGGTCTTTCAATATGATATGTGATTTCAGCGCGAGGAGTCTGACAGAAAGGCCAAGGAAGAAGCTGAAAGACGAGAGAAGGAAATGTCAGAGAGGGCCAAACGTGAGGAGGAGGAACGGACTGAACGACGCAAGGTGAGTGAAGCAGGCAGTCTGTTGTGTCATTTGTAATAAATGTACACCTTTAATTGATAATCAGTGACTGTTGATGATGCTGCTGTGGTCCTAGATCTTTCCCTAAATTCACTATAGCTGTACATTTGAGCCTTGCTCTGGAAAAATGGGGCTTAATGCATTTGTGTATAGGGTCTTCCCAGATAAGCCTGTGCAGTCTGCACATGCTAATCAGAGAGGACCCTTTCTGCCTAGACTGGATTTATGTTTAGAAGAGACTTTCTTTATACCAAAAAAAATTCATAAAAGCGGAAAGTGTTGTCCCTGATTAGCCTGTGCGGACTGAACAGGCTACTAATCCGGGACGACACTTAACGCACATGAATTAAGACCCGTTTTCCAAGAGCGAGGCTTATTTGTATTTTTTCTCACACCCCTCCCTGTATATTACAGAGGCTGGAGATGATCATGAAGAGAGTGAAGACAGACACACCAACCACCACCCAAGAGAGGGCTAGGGTACGCACTTCTATTTTATGTTCTTATTTTAACCCTTTACCACTTACGCATTTTGACGTGTTTGTAGTCCCTTGGAAAATCTTATTTAATTAAAGACCTTTCCTAACAGATTCAAGTTTTATTGGCTTCATTTCCAACCCTAAGATAATGATGAGCAGCAAAGAGCATTAAACCTGAATAGAGTGCGAGTTACTCGCAGGCTGTTCTGGTTTTATGCTGTTTGCGTTTAGCCATTTTAACCCTTTGAGCGCTGGAACCGGATTTTGAAGGCCTTTGCAAACAGTTTGGATCCAGATGAGACGCCACAGAACGTGGCGTCTCATCAGGATCCAAACTGTTTGCTATTCTGATAGTATTCTTTGAAAAAAATCGAAGAAAATGCTAATTTTAGAAATTCAGCAGACAACATTTTAGCAGACGACAAAT